>CABEEJ010009029.1:9111-20632 GCA_901482245.1 Timema douglasi
TTTTTTTAATGTGATGTCTCAGGAATATATTTTTAGTTTTTTTTAATGTGATGTCTCAGGAATATATTTTTAGTTTTTTTTAATGTAATGTCTCAGGAATATATTTTTAGTTTTTTTTAATGTGATGTCTCAGGAATATATTTTTAGTTTTTTTTTAATGTGATGTCTCAGGAATATATTTTTAGTTTTTTTTAGTTACTATTTAGACTTTAGTGTACACAGCAAAATAAATATTTATTATATTTATGTAAGTGTAATGAGTCTTACAGAATGCCATAATTATCCACAACTTTTAAGAAGGTCACTGTAAGTGGAGAGTATAAAACACCTTAGAAGAAAATATGTACAAATCAAGAGTATAACATTTATTCGAGGAAAGCCCTCTCAAATACAGATAGAATATATGTTTGAAAGTTTCAAGTAAAACAACAATCTTGATAGTTCGCATTCTAAGTCTGTTATTAGTGGTACGCACATTTTGAATTTATTCTGAGCCTCTTGAAAGAAACCCTACAAACTCTAATGTAACTCAGGCCCAATGATTAAACATTGGAGCTATATTCTGGTGTCCTTTCATTTGAAATATATCATCCAGGTTAGCGGCTGATTAAAATTTTAACCCCAGCTGATTTCTGCTGATAAAATATATTTATTTTACACACTTTCAAACAGCGCTGATAAGACCTACACTTTAAAATTATTTTGCTCCCCCAGGTTTTCCAGACCAAATAATATGTACTCTCACAGTGTTTTATAATAAAAGTTATACCCACATAATCTCATAATTTTGATTACCTTATATTAAATTCATGGCCCAAAGATCATCAAGAAATCACATTGATTGGGGATAAAACTTATTGTTTGGACTTGTGTAATAATTAAAACGCTAGCCTGATAAGAAATGTCTATAAGCCATCGTTAGGGTGACATTATTATAATAATTAATTGTATTATTTTATAAATTAAAAGTTCTAGTATTTTTTTTCTTTTATAGTCTTTTATTTTAATTTTAAATGAATGAACTGTTTACTTTTAGCTAGATATCACACGCATTTTATATTTAGATAAAAGGCCGACTATTGCGTTACATGAATGTTAGCTACACGTGTTCTTGTCAAGAAGGAAGGATCACCAGTAGTGAGGAGATGTGAGCATTTGAGGGGGTATATCAAGCGACACTTCCTTCTCGGGGCTTCCTATAAAGTCATCCAGGTGCGTCTCTTTCCACAGAACAGAGACGTAGAAGTATTTCGCCACACCTTGCAACTCGACAGTTCAACACAAATAAATCTTACTACCCGCTCGATTATTAAATATCGTAATTTTTAATATATATTTGAATAATAAATAGTTGATATGTATAATTCCATATCATTACACTTGGAAATGCTCTCTACATCGTATTTTACAAATTATCGGGAAAAAAACTTCACTGACATTTTATAATTTATCTGACTTCTCCTTGAATATTCATGTCACACCCAGTTAATTCACTTTTACGGGTTTTCTATTTGGGGAGCGTTCCAAATTTTTAAACCTATGGCATGATGTTAATATTTTTGAGAAATAAGAAAATTATTTTAAAATGTGGTGGTGGAAACTTATTTGTGTGAAGGTGAAATTTCAAGATTTAGTTTTTTAGGATGTTTTCTACCTCCCAGTTAATGTTTAAAACTTGGATGCCCTAGATCTTTTTTAGTGAATTTTTCTTCGTCCCAGTTAATGTTTGAAAACTTGATGCCCTAGTATTTGGATTGGACCTCAAAAGTGGAGAGTTTTTGAAAATTATACTGATTTAAGAAAAATGTATAATAGAGCTCTCCCGATTTTTTGTAATTTGTATAATCCTACAGGATAATTGGAGTAGTCCTACTCCAGAAATTTGGATGAGCATAACAGTTTATTTAGAGGAATCCATACCTTTTTTTACTATAGAAGCTAGACGCGTCTAGAAGCTATTTGGAGTGGTTTTCCCCCCAACACATTTAAAAAAATTGATGCTTTTAGATGATAAACAACGATATCTGTAGACCAGATTTCAGAATCAAATTAAGATAAATAGTTTCACCAATATTCTTTTGCGACCAACATAAAAAACTTCTGAAATTTTCGGGTAAATGTGGAGGGGTTTGAACCCCATAGCTCTCCCCTCGCTACGCCCCTGCTATATTTCTATCGTATAAGCTAGGCTAAAGTTGAACCATGAAAGGCAAGCCTGCTACCTTTCAGGGTAAACTAAGTCTACATCTCAACCTTTATATTTTTCAAAATTCTTTTTGGGAATATTAATCAAAATTTTAAGATACTTCTTTGGATGACATAAAAGACCAAGGACTCTAAAGTGGAAATATACTATTAAACTTTTATTTTCTTGTTTGGTAATATTTAAAGAGGATATTTTGCCAAAGACTCTAAAGTGGAAATTTACTTCTAAGCTTTCGTTATTATGTTTGATAGCCTTTGAAGGAAAATACGTTGTCAAAGACTCTAATATGGAGATAGATTTTAGTACTAACTTTACTAGAATACAAGATTTAATATATAAATTCTGTTAGTCATATATTTTGAGTTGGGCTATTAGGCCAAGTTTAACATGTGCTTATTATTTGTAGCTTATGGTTTTGAAATAATACTTTTTGTTAAAGTAAGTCCTGAAAGTTGCGAAAACTTTCAATGGTTCTCGTTATGTCTGAGGCTAGTTGAGGGGCATATATATTTAATTGAAGGTATCATGCACACATATGTTGGCTTATGCATACTATTAGAAGTTTATCTTGAGTTTTTGTTAACCATGTGTTTCTTCCAAATTAATAGGATTTAATTATTTGAGTATTAATATCCTTTATTTTATTTTTAGCATGGCGTCTTGTTACCTATTTGGGTTAAACACTTATGTATGAATTACGCTAATAATTTTAGGGATGAGGAAGGTTAAATTTATAGGAAGTGTACCCAAATTTACGTGAAGACTGAAAAACCCCCTCAGTACACCCAGCCAAGATTAAAATCTCAATCTCCCCGTCATTGGCAGTCTGGTCTACTGTAATGGTAGCGGCCTATACCATGCGGCCACCGAAGTGGGTTCAACGATATTTAATTAAGTATATTTTCGGATTCATGAGACTAGACATGGTGATAGAATATGTTAAGATATTTGAGAGGTAGCAACGAGCTTTCCTCTTCGCCGTTAAGACGTTTCGTGGCTTTCTTTCCTCTCTTTCTTGTGGGAATGACAAGGATAGATGTAGGTGGAAGGCGCAAATGAGTACAATCTGAGACAGAATGGAGCCGTAGCCCCACAAGACGACATAGACCATTATACAGGCGTGTGGTGTGGCCTTACAGTGATTGACACTTTCTCATTGACCAAGGCGGCCACCTTAAAACAAAACCTTATAGCGATGGGAATAATTAGTGAATATCTATCAAGTTTTCCCCAAGAGTTTCTGGATACGTATTGGTTCAATGAGGGCATAGGAATGCTAATGGATTATTTTACACAATATTTCACATCTTTTTCTCTTTTTAATTAAATATCCCATATAAGGGTTAGTCACATAGTATTTTAAACAATTTAAACATATATATTAAGACAACCTTCGTGATAGTTTCTTGGTAATTGTGACATTTACTGCCTAATAGAGGCTTACCCTAAATTAACAACATTATCTGACACAACAACCAGATCAGAAACTGTTAATTTTCATCGGGATACATGAAATTCAATAGTTTTCCCCATTGATACTTTTCCAGTGACGCCAGCTATCGAACCAGAGCCCTGATAAATCAAAATCTTGACGTTCTACCGAGTGTCACTCGTTCTGGGGATCAGTGGTTTATATCCTTTATTATGTTAGTTTTTATTTCCCCTTTGTAATCTTAATATTGTGTACTTGTGTACTTGTGTACGTCGTGAATATCCGGTCCTCCATCCCATTCATCTGATGTTTTATGTTGTAGCTTTTTTTGAAACTTTTGTTAAACTATTTGTGATCTTAGTGAAGAGTGAGAGAGACACATGGCTAGCCCTTCCTGAGATGACAAAGAGAAGAAAGACTGAGGCAGATGAAGGGAAGGGTGGACAGCTGACGGTTATGTTTACCCAGGACTGGAGCTATCAGCAAGAAGACGATAAATACCTCCCTCCCCTGCCTCTGACGACGCCACGATAATAAGACGTCCCTTTAGGACACCCTCGTATATAACAGTGACTCCCACAATTTATAATGGCGGGAACGGTGTGTTTGAAGAGTAGTTACTATTTGTCCTGGCTATCAGCATTTAGATACGCTGATTGTGTGATCAGGGATTATAAAGATATAGTTAGAGGAACCGCACGCATATCGAGTCTACTCTGCACTCCAATATTATTTGGCACAGAGAACGTCGTGAGAACAGCGGCCAGAATTCGAGCTCGGACCATTGAACACAGACAACGTTTCGTTTCTCTATAGTTCATTGTTCTCCAGTGTTTTGTGCTGGCGTCCTCCCAAGGTGAGTGGGTTTGAACTGAGCCAACAGCGCTCGTGCTACAATAAACGGTGGTCTGCAAACAAAACGGACACACTCCATTATCAAGATACGAGGAACATTGATCATTGTTAGTTGCTCGTCCTATCGCCATATTGAGTCCTCGGCATGTAGTTTCATTAATGGTGAGGATGAGGAAGGAAGAACCTAGTTAAATTGTGCCTACACTTTCATAGATAGGAGAGTGAAAAACAAACCACCCTCGGTTTATTTTTCTGGGATTGGAGCCCCGGACTCTTCGTCACCCGCAAACCAGACTAGATGAGCCCGAAGCTTTAGACTTCATGCCCATTGATTTGGGCGAAAATGTGTTAATTTGTGAATAGTTGAGTGATATAAGATATATATGTTTAGAACTTTAGAGATGTCACGATATTAATGCTCCTGACAATTCCTGTCATGTTGCATCTTATATTTGTAATATATGATGATTTAAAATATCATCTATGATGCTATGAAGTACATACATGCCTCAAAACATAAATCAATGGAGCCATTTTAATATATTAGTATTTCTAGCACATTATAATTACGGTATTAATATATTTTGGTTTTACCAGCATGTGTTTCTTGTTGCTGTGTGGCAACTCCTCTTGTTAGAATCTGTTAACGTTGCTTGAACTTATTATGGTTCAGCTTCCAACAACCTCCGACTAACTAGCTTCCAACAACCTCCGACTAACTAGCTTACAACAACCTCCGACTAACTAGCTTACAACAACCTCCGACTAACTAGCTTACAACAACCTCCGACTAACTAGCTTACAACAAGCACAGACATAACACCCAGACCCCCAAGCCATAGTTTATTAGCGCGATAGGGGGAAACACGCATTTCACCAATGATACATATTTGACCAGGCCGGGAATCGAGTACACGACGCTTAACTTAGTCAGCAGACACGCCATTGACAGAGTGAAGGCACAGTATCCTCGCACACCGGTACCAGGACTATGAACATGACAAGTTTAAATATTCTACCTTTGTTGTAACAAAATACCCACATACACACCATCATATGATGCCGGTGGTGGTAATGGAAACAGACATACTGTGGAGTTCAGTTCCTCAACACTAGCTTGCCGCGTTTCATAAGTGGCTCGTGAGTAGGGGCTGAGGAACTGAACCTTCCTTAACCAAAATAAGGAACCAACTGGAGGTCCAAATAACACAAGTTATATGGGAAAAAGGGGAGGCAATAGGCGTGAGCGATTGGAGTTCTGTGCTTTGAATACCCGAGCTAGAGGATTCTAAACTCAGATCTCGCAACTCACACCAGCTGCGAATGATGATAAGTGGACGATTAACCTCATAGAAATCGTTAATAGGTATTCCTCTCAGAATTAAAGTAAAAATAATTAAAGGTTACACAACCTAAGGGATATGGTAAACCAAATCAACTCAATAAAGTATGAAGTGGTTTCAAGTTGATATTTATTTAATAAGACATTAATTTCATATGAGAAAATAAATTTTAAAAATTGACTAAGATAATCATTCAAATTTACAAAAGTTTCCAACAAGCCGTTATTTCAATAACCTGCTAGCAGCGGAAGTTTCAAAAAAAAGATAATGACAATTTATATATATATATATATATTGAGCGCCAGTATTAAAGAACACAATAATCAAATGAGACATTAGCCCTGTAATAATATTATCTGTTGATCATGACTTCAAATCATATTTCCCTGACGTAATAATTATCGTGAATATATTATCCTCACTAATTATTTAAAAGTAAATACATCTCATATATTCATAAGAAGTCTTCAAAACAATTAACCTGCATCCCATTAAAAACTAACGCTAAACAATATCAAAGCCATAACAAAATATTTATTAGAACCTTTTCAATCCATAATAACAAACTAAATCTTAACGACATAATACAAAAACAATCTTTCAAAGAATTAACTTAAATTTAACGCTTTACAAAGATCCCAATTCTTTACTAAAATATCAAGATATTTTCTGCGTAACTAACAGAACTAAATACCGGCATTACAGCCCAAACTTAATGAAGGTCGATATTTTCCTGTACAATAATCGATTAACCTCAGAGCACACGATTAGATCGATATAGTCTCTAATCTATTTTCTTTAAATTGACTACACGATATAAAGTAAAAGATTCAAATATATTGGTACATAATATTTACCAAAAGGCCGAAAGAGAATTTAGAAAAATATATAGAAGAAAATATATATATATATATATAGATATATATAGATATATAAACTATATATAATGAAATCAATTACGAAGCCAAAAGGAATTTAGATCTTACATTTTCTAGCTCTCAAGCCAGAGCTTCTCCTTCCCTCAAATATAATAAACACCAAGAGTGACGACAGGTTGCCCAGCCGCCACTATATATACAACACAACACAGATACATTGAATGTACGGGAACAGGGGTGGGGAGCAAAGAAATGGAACATTCGGGAACAAAATATGCGCATGACGAAACCTTCTACACAGGCCTCGGCGTTTTGAGGTCATCCTAAATTGTATACAAGTGAAATGTCTTTGCCACTAGAGATCTTTGCAGCTCAAGTTCTTTCTTCTATTTTCACAACAGGCGGTCAGTCTCAATTATGACGATGGTGCGTGTAGTTGTATTGCGTTTGGACGCGGGGAGCAGTGTGATGGGGTGAGTACCGAGTTTCTTGTTTATTTCTTGTGGCCCAATGCTACAGAACTTTTCTTCTTTGGGAGAGGAGATGGTAATTATGTAATAATTCATATTGTTTGCCACAGGGAGCGTTTGTATCGTTCCTTATATTTGTTCTCTTTACAAAGGTAATATCATGTATTGTGTGCGCCTTCTCTTTATGTAACCCGCGCAGCAACGCGGTATGTCATGTAGAGTCCGTGTTTATCTTACGGAGTCCATGACTGATTCTGACTTCGGATAGGAAACTTATTTATTAATCTTCCTAACTAAAAGTTGATTCATATAAAGAAAGCCATTATTTACTATAATTAAAAAATTAAACTCCAGTTTTATTACATATGTATTTTTTAAGCCCCAAACTAGGGAAACTTACGTTTGGTTTTTCATGTGTGTGATATTTTTTGCTATATTCAACTTATAATTTTTAAACGCAATAGTTAGAAGGTAGTTTAAAAATTACACTTAATTAAAGCATCATAGATCCTCATTATATTAATTTTGAATATATAACTTACTAAATTAATAAATTTATTAAAAATAATATAATTTATTATTATATATGTAAAAAATGAGATAAATATTAATAATGTAAAGTAATATGTTTTTATTTTATTTATAAATATTCAATGTCAATACTTGTACCGATAGGTACTTTAGGATTTAATATGTAATATTTTTTTTTATTTTAAACCGCTAATAAAATTAATTTATTTGAATTGTTATTACCACAATACGAAATTCACCTGTAACATTATGGCCTGGTGTGTGTTAGTAAAGCTGCAAAAACGTTGCTTGGCCAACGACTTAATTCTTTACAACTAGGCTATACAGTTACACAACGTTAAATAACATTGTGTATTCGTTTTAGGAAGAGGGGAATTCATTTAAAGGTGGTTTATTATTGACTCAATTAGGAAAATTCAATTTTATTAATATTGATCCTACAATTTTATCTAATACGTATATCTGGAAATGACATTGTTGTGGTAGGCCTAAATAAAAGACTGTACTTTTTTAGAAAATAGCTTACTAAAAACGGATTTTTGAAAAATAAATTCAAACTCTAATAAAACACTCTTTTTTACTATATTTATCATTTTGGACTGTCATACGGTTTTAGAACAAATCAAATCCCTCAGGTTTTAGACAGTGAAAATGCATTATTTAGATCAAAGTAAAACTGACCCATTTAATGTAACAAGTAATTATGACTGATCATTTAGATATCAAGTAAGGAAAGGAAGATTTAAAGGACTGTGGAAAATAATGTTCTTAAACTGTTATAGGAATTAAAAAGGACAAATTGGCTTTTTTTTCTTTAAGTAACATGGTCACCAATAACCCATACAATTTAGGACGCGCAGCACAACCATACTTTAAATTTGGGTTGCGGGATGGGAGAGGGATTTAAAAATATACCCTAAAACCTTTAATTACATACTTTTTAACAATTGGGCTTTTTTTAAAAATCTGGATGTGTGTAGTGACACACTTTCGGTCGATTCATATGTCACCTGTCCCTTTCTCCATTACACATAAATAATAGACAGAGGTAGTAACAAGAGAGATATATTTTATTTAACAAAAAATAACAAAGTACAACTCACTTAGTGAGTGAGACATCCACGTGTTAGGCGCTGAACAAGAAAGTAACCCAAAACCCGAGCAAGGGGTATGCCACAGCCCAAAGGCCAAATGAAGCGTAGGGAACCACCAACGGCAGAGAGGCATGTAAACAACATTTGCAATAAGTGGCCCGCTCCTCCAAACACTCAAAATTGCGTCTAATAATATGTTAATGATTGGAAAACAACAATTGACCTGCATGATAATATTAATATGACCTAACGTAAATAGAAATTGAGAACCTCAAAACAAACCCTAGTGCAAATGGCAAATTGAAAAGAGTAATGGATCCAAAGTTGCCGATACTGACAACCCTAATTTGCCCAACAATTTGATAGGAGGATCTCAAACATGCATATTTTAATACTAAGACCCAAACATTTATGCCTAAGTAAGAATGGTGCCAGCCAACTCGTAGGCCCGCCTTTGAGTAACATTTAATACTAGGCGTCCAACAATAACAAACTATCTCAACTTTATATAACAAATGGTATACCCATATTAGAATATCTTCTTGCTGACTCGTGGCCTCGCTTTTAAATAAAAATTAACACAAGGCATCTAACGATAGTAAACTATCTCAATTTTAAATAACAAAGCTCAAAGGGAACATAAAAAAGATCCTATGAATTTCATAGCTGCCCCCAAGATGGTGGTGAACAAATCTTGAAACATATCCATGAGGAAGATTTAGTAAATTTAAAGTTTATGTCCACAATCCCACAATTTTTTCCACTAAATTACATGTGACAAGCAAAGTTTTTTTTTTGCTGGTCGCCCATAATGTATCATGCCTTAATGACAAAGAATAACATCTGGCCGTCATGAAGTGACAATAAAATATACGTATAAAAATATATAAGTCTGAAACGATAATTTTGAAAGATAAAGACTTAGTGCCAAAAGGAATTTAAAATAATTTAACAAACCTATTCAATAATCAGGCTTCTCACCTTGAAGTCAGAGCATAAAGTGTGTCCATACGCCTTTCGGCTGTCGCCCGAATCAGAACATCTACCTTGACAGTTACGCCAAGCTAGGATGTCTGTGAAAGGGCTGATTATGCTTTGTGAGTTACAGGCAGCAGTCGCTAGCCCTTATCCTCATGATGTGAGGGTGAAACAATGAATGGGTGAAACCGTTGAATGATGCTGCAATAAAATACAAAGTTATAAAATTAGTACCCTTTGAGTGAAAATATTGGTGATTGTGAATGATCTCGCTGTGGTAAAGAGGTTTGGAAGGATTTTCTTTTCTTAGGATGAGTATGGTTGGTTCCGTAGGAATGATCGATTGTGAGTGATAGCGTAACTTAAGTCCGGGAATAGATTGGTAGGGTTTTCATTCTTGGGATTTGGTCCGGAGGTGATTTATAAATTTCCATTCCCCATCTGGGGCCGACCCAGCGAGAGTATTCTTCTCCGACTGTAAAAAACCTAATTGGTTATCCCAGTGGCGTCCAGCCGTGACAAAGATAGTAATGGCATGAAATGTGCGATTTGTGCGTGAAGGCAGTCCGCGTCCACCGTGCTTACTGGCATAGTGACTTTTTATGTTTGTAATGTCATTTAACTTATTTTATATTATTATAATTTTTTTTCTTTAGGAAGTAATTTTCTCCTTTCTAGTTTTTTGTTTGTTTGTTTTATATATATTTTTGATATTTTTTGTTTTTTTAATGTGTTTTTTGTCACTTTGCCAGTATTGGCCTTATGTGTTTCTTGTGTTAATCTGGGTCGTAGCGTCCTAGTGATCTTATGATTGTGTTTGTGTGTGAGTCGCTTTGTTCGTAGAACCTCTTGTTCCTATCTTTGTATATTTCTTGTAGTTACCTGCTCTTCGTCATGGTGTGTAGATCATCTGATCTGGTGTAACAGTAAGTCCCGGTGATCGTTCTAAGGATTTTGTTCTGAGTGGCCTGCAATTTATTAAGTAGGTGTCCTGATGCGTAGCTCCAGGCTACGCAGTTGTAAAGTATGATCGGTTGAAAGACTGATTTGTAAATAATCAATTTTGTGTGTTCTGTGCAACCGGTTTCCTTTTAAAAGTAGATATTATTGTACGAATTTGCCTATTTCTTTTTCGTTTGTTTGTTCTATGTGTTTTCTCTACGTTAATCTCTTATCTATTGTTATGCCTAAATACTTGACGCAGGTCTGTATGGGTATTTCTGTGTTAAATAATATAGTGGATTTTGTAGTCTTTTAGATATTACCAATGCTGCTGATTTGTCTAGATTTACTTTTATTCTCCATTTAGTGAATCTTTCCTGTAGTGTTATTAGATATGTTTGGATTCTTAAACTTGCAAAAAGTGTTTCTGTTTTGTGCATAGACCATGGTATCGTCTGCGAACTGTCTAACTTTTACTCTAGGGTCTGTCGGTATATCTTATACGTAAATGTTGTAGAGGTGTGGTGATAGCGTAGAACCTTGGGGGACTCCCGCCCTGATTGGGTGTGTTGGGGACATTTTACCCTCCATTGTTACCTTGAATGTTCTCAGACTAAGGAAGCTGGCGATTGTGTGGACGAACCATGAGGGTAAGTCAAGTATGATTAGTTTGTGGAGTAGGCCGATATGCCACACTTTATCGAACGCCTTCTCTATATCTAGAAATATTGCTATTAGGTACTGTTTTTCTTCAAATGCCAGAGTGGCGTCTTCTATTAAATTTACTATTGG
>CABEEJ010009030.1:0-20632 GCA_901482245.1 Timema douglasi
CGACACATAAAAGAGGTGGTAGTGAAATAACCAACCAGCCCTTTGTGACTATTGATTGCGTGCGTGTAGCCTTAGCAAGAAGTCCGCGAAAATCGGCTGGACGATACAGTGTAGAGTTTGGTCTCAGTTATGGAACCCTGAGAAGGATTCTAAAGAATTAATTCCACTACCATCCATATAAGATTCAGGTAGTGCAAGACCTCAAACCTCAAGATTACAATAGCAGAGTACGGTTTTGTCGACAGATGCTAAATCTCATTGAACCTTAGTGGCTTCATCAAAATGCAGAATTTTTGGTACTGGGCCGAAAATAGCCAACACACTCCACGAAAAATCCCTCCATTAAAAAAAGTGACTGTTTGGTGAGCAGTATCATCTCGTGGAATAATCGGTTTTTTTGTTTTTTTTAATGAACACGGTAACATGGTGACGGTGAGCTCCGATCGTTACGCTGACATATTGGTAACTTTTTTTCCTGCCTGCATTCGATGAAAATACACTTTTCCAGCAATATGGTGCAACTTTCCATACTGCCAGAGTTTCAATGAATTTGCTGAGGCTCGCATTTTCTGGTCGTCTCATCAGCAAGTCCGGCCATTTCCCGTGGCCTGATCGTCCACCAGACTTGATGGCTCCTGACTATTTTTTCTGGGGATATCTTAAACCTAGGTTTTAAAGGAGAACCCGCCAAGGACCAGAGGTGATTTGAAGGAGAGAGGTCAATAACATTCCGTTGGAAATGCTACGCAACGTCATGGGCAACTTCGCTTTCGGATTTCGACAATGTGTCCAAAACCATGGACTCCATCTGTAACGTTGCTTGACATCAATATTACAAGCATGAAGAAAATACGAGTAAATGAACACTATTTCTACAACACCGAAGAATAAACAATACTGGACTCACCAAAAATGCCACCGTTTCTCGGTCAGTGTGTCTCGAGTCTCGTCAACAACATCCCTCCCAGCGAGCACTGTTTCCGCACCGAGTGAAAAAACATAACTAAAAGAGTTAGAGGTGTGGCATGTTGAGCGCGAGGTATCCCGTTGCTTCATGGGAGCAACCTCGTGATGGACACGTGCTGTTCTAGGCGCCTCTCCAATGATCTATTTATTTCTTTACTGCCCCTTTCCCTCTGTTCCATGTGATTGTTCTTCTATGTTCTTTCGTTTCCCCTATGTTCCCCTTCCCTCAGAGAATAACGGCTTATAAACTGATGTTGTGTGTGTCGTAAGACTACTTCTTGAATCATCCGTGTCTTTGACACTTGCTCTAGGATGGGATTTTTCCCAAGGTATAAATTCAGTTTCGGCCTTACTAGTTAAAATTACTCTTTTGGAATTATGTTATAGGTTTAATTGTAAATTTTATGCTAGGTATAAATTCCTTTTCGGCTAGTACAGATACAAAATTAATTTTGGACTTACTTCTGTTGTTTTGGGTAGATTCTTTAATTCTGTAGAAATGACGAATTACGTAGCCCAAACATGGCGTAGTAGAGTTTCTTACAGGTTAATAGTATTACTGGGATTTTTTGCCCTTCTGGCTTGGTAACTAATGGTTAGAAAGAATGAGGGACATTTTTATTGTTAAGTTTTTTATCTTACATTTTTTAAGGCGAATGCCTGGGTAATGTCTATAGCCCATACGGCTAAATATTGTTTGTTGGATTTATTGTTATGACTAAAATAAATCATTGACTATCTCTTTTTTGGTTGCCATGAATAGTTATGCTTATAAATTGTAATTCTAAAGCATACGATATAGTCCGTTTTTGAAATGCGGATGGTTAGCCTGTGGCGGCTAGTTATTGATGTTAGTATTTTGCGGGTTGCCGCAGAGACCCATTAAGGGGTCGTATATTTATCTGGAATGTAATTGTTAGGACAAATGTTATGGCAACAGTACAACTGTATAATAATGGGCATAACCCCAATCTTCATATATCCATTTTTATATATTTATTTCTTATTTTCTATTGTTACCTATATTCATATATCTATATATATATATATACCTATTGATAATCTTTTCTAAATAAATATTGATTTATTTTACATGCAATCTTTAATTTACTATTACAGGTTAAAAAGTCATTCTTTTAACTCAAAGGATCCTCGCCCCTTTTTCCCTTTGACTGATAATACAGAATACCGGGTGATGGTTGGGAAGGCTCCATGACAACAAATTGTTGTATAGGTCAAACTGAAGGCCTATCAATGTTTATGTGGTCCTGATGCTCTTCTGCAATTTAATCATTTGTTGTTTATTTTTAGCCCTCTTTAGTTTATGTGCCCCTGCCCTTGTCCATTAGAGGAGAAGGAGGGCGGTACACATCTTACTGACACCACCTTTAGAAAATGAACATTTTCCAGGTACACTAGTAATTTCCAACCATGTACATTACATTTATTTAAAAAAAAAAATGATTCTAGTTTTTTGCGTTTTTTTTTAAATCTTGCCGTTTGACTGCCTCACCCTGTACATCAAACTAAATGATTGCATGAGTTTTAAAGCATTTAAATTGTCTTGGTTATGCAATAAATATACTTTTGTTAAGCAAATTCATTCGTATCTCGGTATAATGCTCTGTGTGTCGGGGGGAGGGAGGGCGGCGGTTGATGGGATTTATGGATCAGCCATAAACCACGTTGAAAAGGGGTGGAGTGAGTTCTAGTAGTCATGTTCTTGTCTAGATGGTGTTGCATGGGGGGTGAGTTGTTGCATCACAGTGTTATATAACTCAAATTATATATATTTAATGTTGAAAATATAATATGATTGTTAATGTTTTAACCGTTGATAAAAAATACTTATAGAAAATTTCCAGTTTTGAGCTGTATTATGTCTGAGTTCCTCTTTTAGTGTCACTAAAGCTTACATATGAAATCTTTATATTTACTCTTGATATTAAAAGTTGCATAGCACGGGTAGGGAGAGAGGGGTCATGCTAAATATCTACATAGTGGTACATAAGTGGTCCGGTTCGGGGTCGGGTGAAAAGTAAAAAAGGGGTTACATGGCTTATGAATAACCCCTTATATACATTGTGTAGATTTTAAAATTATTGTTAATCAATTATAATAAATAAAATGTATTAAAGACATATATATATATATATATATATATATAATGTGACAACCTATATGCGCCCCATAATTGTATCTATACACCATTAAATTAAGTTTAAAGTTGCCATCTAAAATCCAACGACCGTGTTCTTCAATGTATTCTAAATTGTTTTCAGTTTGTCTTCAGCTTGCTTCACTGGAAACGTGGCAGTAGGCCTAAAGTCAGTTGTCCTAAAAGTCATTTGGTCTAAAGTCAGTTAGCCTAAAATTACTTGGCATTTTAAAAGTAACTTGGCCTAAAGTGAATTTTGAACTAAAAAAATTATATGTTGTTAATTTCGCTAAGAATCCCAAGGGTCATTTGGCCTAAAAGTCATTTGGGCCAAAATTATTTATCCTAAAATATGCTGTTAAAACCTACGGGTATCTTCGTAAAATAAGTTCTGTTAATTTTTTCATCTGAATATAGATGGCACAAGTGATGTTAGATGGTGTTAAGATATTACTAAAAACGTAGATTATAATTAAACATAGACTTGCTCTACTTACTCTATAACATTAGGGACTCAAAAGTTCATTGCCGCTTTCACAAAAGTTCGCCACCTATCCTTATCTCGAGCTAGTTCTTTCCAGTCTATCGCATTACACCGTATCTCTTTCAGGTCTATATCCTAATGTTATCCTCCCGTCTGGGTCTTCCCAATGGTATTTTCCCAATTAGTACCTCGAACGTGGTTTTAGATACTCCCATTCGTGCTGCATGACCTGTCCACCGTAACCTGCGAGATTTTATTATCCTAACAATGTCAGGTCATGAGTAAGGGGTAAGCATGCAGCTCATAATTTTATAGTGGCTACTAACCTCCTACACTCCCCACTATCTTCATCCATTTTTGAACCAAATATTTTCCTAATCACCTTGTTTTTAACATCCTACATTTCCTTTTGTCATTTAAGGTAAGAGGCCATATTTCGCACGCATAAATAATTGATAATTTTAATATATATATATATTCTTAGTCTTACATTCTTTGGCAGCAACTTATTGACAGAGTAATAACAAGCATTTCCCGACTGTATTCTTTTCCTTATTTCCAATCTAATATTGTTATCGCTAGTTAAAATTGTTGATTATCATTTGAACTCGTTATTTATAACAAATGATATGTGTTTTGCTGTAATATTTAAACTATCGCCTTCAATCTATGTTATCTGTGTGATCCTAGGGAACGCGGCGGTTGGCCTAAATATTAAACCAAAATTCATTTGGCTTGAAAATTACTTTCACAAAAGTCATTTGGCTTAAAATGTAAATTAACAGCCCTCGAGTATCTTTGGAAAGTAAAAAGTTCTGTTGGTTGTTTCATCTGACTATAGATAGCACAACTGATGTGAGATATTTACAATATTTCTAAAAACAATGACAAATATCCTACACTCTTAATTCTACAAACAAAAACAATAAATCAGTCAGTAGCTCACAAAACCACTTTTTTTAAATATAAATTTCCGATCTTATTAATTTGTTACCATATCTCATGATTATAAAATTAATAGGAACGAAGATATTAACGAAAAACAATAAAGAACACAATTTTGAGGGACCTTTACGCACGGTAAAATTGTACAATAGAATGATGGAGTCTTATAGACAACTTATTTAGAAAGGCAAAGTGAAAGTGGAAACCAATATTCAGCTCACTCACTTAGCATTTTTATGAAGTGACGCCTGATTTTCGCCTAAAGTTACTGGATTAAAGCAATGCTAACTCTACATGAACATATTTTTTTTAGCTAGGCCTATTGTATCACTAAATGTATATAATAGCGTTGTATGAAACAACTTTTGCAAGTGAACAGCAATATCATAATGGCCGTATATATAAACCTAAACGTTTGGGTTTGACTAGATCCTTACCATTTATTGTTTTATTATTATTACTATTATTGTTATTGTTGCATATTTCATGATTCGCTAGTCTCACATGGTTATCCCCCCCCCCATTCCCCCTCACTCAACTGCAGATTTCTTGTAATTATCCACCCCTCTACCCTCCTACTTCCAAGTAAACCCTCTCACACGTGTCGCTTATTCCGTCTCAAACAGTGGTCATTGAATTCAAATCTCTATCACAACTCGGTGAACCTCTTTTGCTCGGTTTTGTTTGAATACGAACTCGTAAACAAACCCTGTGGAAAGTGATTTTAGTGCGAGAATCTTCATAGATAATAAGTTGATAATGTTCTCTATGTGTGTTTTTATTTAATATATATAATATATACTCATTGAACGCGAGTATTTAGGGGAGCTCCTATCGCAAACTAATATTCGTTAAAAGACCATCCTCGGATCAAGAAGATCAAGACCATCGCTCACAGGTATTCTCGGATCTCCAGTCAAGACAACCCTCAAGGTAGGCTCTACATAATACACCTTTTTTTTTGTCTAAATAAACATTCAACTCCCGTCTCTGTTTTAGTATACCTAAAACTGGTCCTCCGAAATCAACTTTCTTTTTTTGTTAGTCTTAACTCCATTAAAGAGACAGATCGCTCATACTGTTATATTATTATTAATATTACTATTATTGTAAGAAAGAGAGAAAGAATATGACGGAGAGTGCTTGATAGAATGTGTGTAAGAAAAAGAGTGTGAGAGAGTGAGTGAAATATTGTGAAAGAGAGTGTGAGAACTGAGAGGTGTTGTGTGAAAGAGATAAGATATAAAAGCGTGTGAAAGAGACTTCGAGAGAGAGCTTGAGACACTGATAGTTTGATTGAGATAAAGTTCGAGAGAGAGAATTAGAAAGAGAAAGTGTTTGAGAAAGAATTTTTAGATAGAGTTTGAGATAGAGGGGAAATTTGATAGTGTGTGTGAGAAAATTTGAGAGAAAGTGAATGAGTTTAAAGATAGTTTATGAGCGAGTGTGATAAATATAATGTGTGAAAGATTGTTTAATAGTGTGTGTGGGTGGAGAGATTGTGTGTGAGAGAGAAACAGTCTGATACAAAATGACAGAAGATGTGTGTGTGAGAGTGTGAAAAGATAGATGTGGTAAAAAAAATATTACTTTGAAATATCATTCCCTCAAAATTACGTGGTATTTGTTAGTATTTGATTTTTCTAAAATGAATATCAAAACCCATTGCTTGAAAAAAAATGAACGCCAAATCTCATATTTAGATAGTTAGAACGGCTATTTTTAAACATATTTCAAGATCATTTTATCGTTTTTGATATTATAATACATATTTAAACATAATAGTATTGTTTATCATGCGCGACACAAAACATACAACATATTTTCATGAAACTGACAACTTAACTCCCACAAATGTCTAACAAAACGTGTACTACAAAATCCTTAAATCTGATGCTAGCTATTATTTAACAGCTTTATTTATTTATCATATCATAAAATAAGGGTTGTTCGTTTCAAAAAAATATGTTTGGTTTTTGTAAATATAACCATAAAATATATATAAATTATTGAATTTTAACTTTTTAAATAATTTGTATGATTTTTTTCCCGTGATTACGCCCAAAATATTGTTTTCAAAAAGATTGTTTATTTGGCTATTTCCTCAATAGTTTAGAATTAAAATAAAGTAATTAAAAATATGTTATTCAAACAATGATTTGAACAAGTGTCATATTTAAAAAACTATATATATTAATAAAAAATAAACTTATGGAGATGTAAACTATTATTATCTACCCCCTCCATATTTTAATGCTTTTTCAATTAAACAGTTTTCTGAAATAGCACATCAAGTGTAGTATTTTTAAAAACTGAATATCCTTCAGTTTTTAATTTGAGTCTGCCATTGGGTTAGGTTAGGTTAGGTTAAGTCCTAATATTTTTGTTTTCACTCTAAAAATGAAAACATTTCAAGTAATATTATTTACTACCCACACCATTATAAATATTTGGTACATGTTTGAATAGTTTTTTCTCCTGTGTATGATATATTTGTGATATTTTCAAATAATTTTAACAATTTGCATTAAGAAATCTAGTTTGTTTATCTGTGAGGTGATCTTTTACCTTGGTTCTAGATAAAACAATGTCCACGGAGGGGGGGGGGAAGCCGCAACCCTCTAAAGTGAAGAAAATAAAGTTAAGTTTTGGAGTCGAACGTTGAAACTAAACGCCAATCAAATATTCCTCGATCAGTCTGTGTATTGAGTATGAAACAGGTATTTAGATTATCTAACAACAAATACATGATCACACCATATAGTTTGAATAAGATTAGTCCATACACGTCATATTTTATTATTTTCAGCGTTACACTAGAAATATTGCTAATTTATTTCATACAAAGCAGAAAAATTTAGTTTCATAAGAAAATTTTCTCAGAAATCACAACAATATTCAAACTAGCTGTATTAAAAAGATTTTACTTGACGGATACATTTCCTCTAAATATATAATAATATATTCCTTAGCCATGCCCCAGTATTATAATTAAAATGCGTATAACCCATATAGATAGTAAGCTGGACCAGATTAAGGGGATTAAGAGGTATGAGATCATGGGCACAGTTCTCACGCATGAGGGGGGCCCTATAATACCATGTACATATTTTTACAATTATTTTATTTGATGTGGGATTCAAACCCTGATTTCCTCGTCATGGACAGTCCAGTTGATTGTCTGAGTGAAGCCTTTGACCATTCGACCACTAGAATGGGTAAAGAAAGTTTAGAAGATACTTAAACAATGTGACATCCAAACCAATCTGTCAACAAAATATCTATTAGGACTACTATTTATTTTATGTTAGCTTATTAATAATGGATTTATTGTGGACACTGTTTTAAGTTTGTTGGCCTTTTACAATTAACAGATTTTGAAAAAAAAAAAAAGTTCGTACAACCCGAACAAGCAGTAAAAAAAATAAAATTGGGGGGGGCCCCATCTTTTTCCAAGTGTCCCTCAGCACCAGAATTCCTTGATTCGACCTTGATAATAAGACGCGAAAGAAAATAAATCTCAACACACAAAGCTGAAAAAGTATGTCCGGAAATGAAAACCCACTTCTATATTATGAAGTACCTAGTTGAAATTGGCAAAAAAATAGAGGTCTTGCCCTTTTTACCAAGACGAATATTGAAATAGAAGATTTAAAAATGAGTTTCCGGTAAATATAGGGGGTCAAAATAAGAAACTAATCATTTCAGATATGCTAAAAAAGTTAATTTAGTAGCTATGTAGGGAGACATCTCCAAATAATCAAATTAATATTGTTATATTTAATTTTTAACAGTTGGAGAAAGTGGAATCAGGAGGTTATAATATTTTCAAAACTAATAAAACAACTACTTTTCAGCGTGGGGGAAAACAGAAGGCAGGTAAAAAAAACACGCCAAATAACTACCATCAAAGTGTCACCTCCCACGTTCCTATCCCGTGAGTTTAGAATCTGTCAGGATGTGCTGTGGCCGAGGCTAAGGGGAAGGTGATTGTTTATTATTGTGTGGGTTCATGATTGATGTTAGACTTGGTTTTTAATTAGTTTAATTAGTACTATTACAAATGTGATGTTGGTAGTGATATTAGAATGGTAGAACTTAGAGAATACTCGGAAGCTTGTGACAAAACGAGGTATTTCTAGGAATACCAGATGGCCCCGGTACCCTGGACTTGAGCGGTAGCCCTCAAAAAATATATTGATGAACTGGCGTCCTAGCCCACGTAGTCCTGAATCAGGCTGGATCCCATACATTCTATCCTGGCCCCTGGCCTGGTTTCTCACTGAGGAAAGCTGACACTGGTTTTGTGGTCAGCTCCTATATTCTATTTGTTTACAGGCCAATCACAACGTTCTGTTATTCACAAATCATAACATGCAGTATTACACAAACACGCCTTCCAATTTAGCCTGTGAGCTTACAAAAATCATAAACAATTATAATTAAAAATGGTATTCCATTTTCCATTAACAAGGGATTGCAAGAGCTGGTGCCACAGTATGGAAAATGCCTCAATTTGGGTGTAGCATCTGATGAGCTACAACAATGTATTTTACAAAACTCGACACTAAACCATAAGTAATAATATGCTCACCATAAGTGTAATATCTTAAACTCGCCGAGGCCCATTCCACTGTTTACGTCCAGAGTTGGTTATCTCCCAGGACATCCTAAACTCACCAAGGCCCATTCCACTGTTTACGTCCAGAGTTGGTTATCTCCCAGGACATCCTAAACTCACCGAGGCCATTCCACTGTTTACGTCCCGAGTTGGCTATCTCCCAGGACATCCTAAACTCAACGAGGCCCATTCCACTGTTTACATCCCGAGTTGGTTATCTCCCAGGACATCCATAAACTCACCGAGGCCCATTCTACTGTTTACGTCCCGAGTTGGTTATCTCCCAGGACATCCTAAACTCAACGAGGCCCATTCCACTGTTTATGTCCTGAGTTGGTTATCTCCCAGGACATCCTAAACTCAACGAGGCCCATTCCACTGTTTACGTCCCGAGTTGGTTATCTCCCAGGACATCCTAAACTCACCGAGGCCCATTCCACTGTTTACGTCCTGAGTTGGCTATCTCCCAGGACATCCTAAACTCACCAAGGCCCATTCCACTGTTTACGTCCTGATTTGGTTATCTCCCAGGACATCCTAAACTCAACGAGGCCCATTCCACTGTTTACGTCCTGAGTTGGCTATTCCCCAGGACATCCTAAACTCAACGAGGCCCATTCCACAGTTTACGTCCTGAGTTGGCTATCTCCCAGGACATCCTAAACTCAACGAGGCCCATTCTACTGTTTACGTCCTGAGTTGGCTATCTCCCAGGACATCCTAAACTCACTGAGGCCCATTCCACTGTTTACGTCCTGAGTTGGTTATCTCCCAGGACATCCTAAACTCAATGAGGCCCATTCTACTGTTTACGTCCCGAGTTGGTTATCTCCCAGGACATTCTAAACTCAACGAGGCCCATTCCACTGTTTACGTCCTGAGTTGGTTATCTCCCAGGACATCCTAAACTCACCGAGGCCCATTCCACTGTTTACGTCCCGAGTTGGTTATCTCCCAGGACATCCTAAATTCAACGAGGCCCATTCCACTGTTTACGTCCCGAGTTGGTTATCTCCCAGGCTACAAGACCGACCATTGCGAACATGTTATTATGACTGACTGCGCGAGACCTGGAGGCTCATCAACACAGCATAGTTGCGAGTACAATGTTCCGGCGCTAGAGGGTTGCCGAAGCTGCTAGACTGTTCTGGATCCTCACATGTTCCCCATCTACTACTACCCCTTCCCTATCTTTTCTCTTGATGTTTCCGTCTTGTGTGTGTAACCCCCACTCCCGCCCTCTCTGAGCAATAGGTATCGAATAAATACGGCCAGGAGATCTTAGGACCGACACCCTTGGCAGGGTATACACCTTGGCCACGTTTACGTGTTCCTAATAATCAAAATGTAAGATTCAAATTAAGTTTCGGCCTTTGCGAGTCTAAATTTGTTTTTGGTCTTAAAATAATAATAAATATTCAGAATCCTTCAAACTTACAATAAATATTCTGAGTCCTTCTGACACATTAATACTAAGTGTTTGTCCAACTAATGGAAATAATTGTAAATATCCAGAGTTCTTACTAAGGAAAGCATGTTATATATTCATTTTTCTTTTTTAGTCATTCTGACTTGTAAATAAAATTAATAATATTGTAAGGTAAATATCTGAAATGTTTTCTATATATATTTTGGTCAATAAAACTTGCAATTATCAATTTAACTCTTGACGGTGACTTCTACTCTTATTTAACTAAATATTCTCACTTTCCTTGAAATATTATTTAATCCTTTTTTGTTGTTGGTAGCGCAATAATGCTGGGTGGGTTCAGTGGAAACATGAGTGAATATTTTATATAATATATACTTTTGAGTGTCCTATCTGTTCACTCCGCATGTATTTCCCCCTTTTTTATGTTGTTTAATTTTGTATGCCCGCCTTGGTCCTGGAGGACACTAAAGGCTCTACATGGGTAGTGACTATGTGGAAAAATAATTCAGTTATAAGTTTATTATGTAATAAGATTTTGGAATAACCCTAGTATTTGAGGTTTGGATCAGTAAAAAAAAATCAACCAATTTCTAAAATAGCTAAATTAAATTTTACCAACATCCAAATACTACCCATATCCAACACCTTAGCACAGATGGTAGCATACATGCCAGGTTTGATTCCCGGCATGGCAAAAAAATTATCGTTGGCAATATGTTGGTTTACCCTTTCACATTGATAAATTAATGACCGGGTACTAGATGTTGTGCCTGTCCTAGTCTTAAGTTAGATTATAAGAGATATGAAGATACGACAGGCCTAGCAAGCCTGTAGTGGAAAATATATCACTTGAATAAAAAAGTGACCCGGGCCACACAGGAAACAGTAATGGATGTATGTAAAAATATCTTGTCATATACCAACACTTAATATTTGCTCTGAAGTAATTGGACAAGAAGACAAAATCTCAACAACTATACAAATAAACCAAAATATTATTTCCACAGACTAAATACTGTCTCTTCTAACTATCCTCCATAAAAAGATCGCTGTGACTCACCATAAGACCATGCCCGTTCAGTAAAAAAAAGCGAGAGTTTTCCAAGATGGTGATGGAGGATAGCACCTGTGCATGCGTCGGCACATAGTGAAAAGTGGTTTGGTGGTTGTACTGGACCAATCCTCAACGTGGCTCCTCGCCACTGGGGACATATCGCACCTAGCTTCTATTTTCAAACAAAGTGGAATGTTCCCGGTCGTCTCGGGACACCCTGGTAACGGCCACTTTTCAAATATATTGGGAGGCTTGACGACTTTCTGCCTTCACTACAACTAGGAAACACCTCTCTTGGAGCAGCTGTTATGAAAGCTGTTATGACAGATAACAGTGTATCCTAAGTTAATTTTTCAATGTAAATTTTCAAACTTGTTTTGTTTTTCTACATTTTTTTTCGTATTCAAATTAATTTTTTTGTCACTTAAGGAAAGTGACCTTTTTTTGTTAACATTTCATATATAGTCATGAAGAATATTATTGAGTTTATCATATTTTTAACAATTTTCAGTCACTTTGGAAAAGTAAAATATTTTATGAATATTAAAAAAAGTTTAACATTAAATTTATGTTTTCGTGTCTTTTCTAGTAGTTACCGACTCCAAGTCAATTTGTATCAATCATAAATATATTTGGTTAGGTCATATAAACCAAGCAATTAAGATCAGTCACTTAGTTGGGTTGGACACTAAGTCTTTATTAAGTCACAGAACAAACTAGTTATATTGTCCAGGTCTTGTGTATTCATCAGTTTTTTTACTGAATAAATTCATACCTTGTCTTTAACTCACTTATTTTTTATTGATTTATTCTAAATTTAAATAACCCAAATTAAAACCAGCTAAGTTGTGGTATTTTCCCTACATACCTCATTTCCACTATTCTCTCCTTTTCTATTCTCATAACATGACCATACCACTTGAGATTGTAAAACAGGCCTAACACAATGAAAATAAGTGAACGTCTTTGAATATTACTAAGAAATTAAATTTATTAAATGTGATAATAAACAGAAAATATTACAGACCATCACTATACCTACAGAGAAACATAAGTTGTAAAATAGTATAAAACAAACAACAGATTCATAGAAAAACAAAATGCGATACTACAAAAATATTAAGAAAATGAACTTGAAATATATTATATATAGTCAAGTTTATTATCTTAAATGATGTAAAACCAAGATTGCACTTTTTCAAACAATTTACAAATGAATGAAAAGCTTTTAACCAGACTTGCACTTTTTTACAGGATATTTTTTTAAAACAATTTCACGCAAAATGCAAACACACATTCACATGATTATTATAAAACATCTATTTTATTTCATTAATATACTATACGATAAAAAAAATCTTCCCTCCTATATAATTTAATTAAATCAGGAGCCATATTTATTCTGTACTGGGGTAACTTACACAAATGACCCAAGAAATTTATATGAAGTCGATAAAAGTAAGTCTTTATTTAGTGGCAAGCAAAGCTGCCAACCACCGAGTAACAAAATCAGTATACATGTTTGAAAACAAATAACAAAAATGTGTATAACTTCCTTGTTAGGGCCAAATAAAAATAAGTGAATAAAATTAAAAGTAGGATTTTTTCCCTTGACACTTAAAAAACTACATTCAAGATTAAATGTGTGAAAATGAACCAAATTGCACAATTTAGCTTCTTTATGTTTACTTAGACTCAATAGGCATAATTAAAATATTTTCATTTTCTTAAATTTACAGAAATAACACTTTTTATAATGAACAAATATATTTCTATTACACATTATAAAAGTTTCTCATATAAACAAAGCGAGTGAATATCCACAGTGTTGCCACATCATTTACATTGCAATGTATTAATGTGAAGTATCCACAGTGTTGTCACATCATTTGCATTGCAATGTATTAATGTGAAGTATCCACAGTGTTGTCACATCATTTGCATTGCAATGTAATAATGTGAAGTATCCCCAGTGTTGCCACATAATTTGCATTGCAATGTATTAATGTGAAGTATCCACAGTGTTGTCACATCATTTGCATTGCAATGTATTAATGTGAAGTATCCACAGTGTTGCCACATCATTTGCATTGCAATGTATTAATGTGAAGTATCCCCAGTGTTGCCACATCATTTGCATTGCAATGTATTAATGTGAAGTATCCACAGTGTTGTCATATCATTTGCATTGCAATGTATTAATGTGAAGTATCCACAGTGTTGTCACATCATTTGCATTGCAATGTATTAATGTGAAGTATCCCCAGTGTTGCCACATCATTTGCATTGCAATGTATTAATGTGAAGTGTCCACAGTGTTGTCACATCATTTGCATTGCAATGTATTAATGTGAAGTATCCACAGTGTTGTCACATCATTTGCATTGCAATATATTAATGTGAAGTATCCCCAGTGTTGTCACATCATTTGCATTGCAATATATTAATGTGAAGTATCCCCAGTGTTGCCACATCATTTGCATTGCAATGTATTAATGTGAAGTATCCACAGTGTGCCACATCATTTGCATTGCAATGTATTAATGTGAAGTATCCACAGTGTTGTCATATCATTTGCATTGCAGTGTATTAATGTGAAGTATCCACAGTGTTGCCACATCATTTGCATTGCAATGTATTAATGTGAAGTATCCACAGTGTTGTCACATCATTTGCATTGCAATGTATTAATGTGAAGTAAATTTATATTTGTTTGTATGGCTTCAAATTAATTATGTGAGGTGGAATTAAAAAAAAAAAAAGCACATTTTCTTTTTTTAGTGCTTATATATATCATAATTATATTAAACTGGCACCAGACTTTAAAACAAGTATAATTATTCTGGTAAATGTAAATTATATCTCTGGTATTACTTAAGATGGCTGAACAAAACATAAAGCACACAGTGTTGTCAAACTTCTTGTGTACATCCGAGTTTTAAGCGTGTATTCAAAGTTAATTTGAAATTATTGTTAATGTAATTTAATATAGTTAATAAGAAATACTTATACCCACTATTTCAATGATTATAAATATACTAACGTTATATTAACAAAATGGTTGACCAAAATGTAGTAATGCACAAATAAATCACTTTCGTCCAGAAAACGAGTGTGTGTGTGTGTTGAAAAGTTTGGAAGTGAGATAATAGAATATACGTCGAGATGAAACATACTCAACTTCTGGCACGATATCGGGATGTTTAACGAGTACACGCGTGACTTGACATAGCATAATTTATTATGATGGTTACAGTTTTGCGGTTATTAGAGAACAGTACTTTCTTTGCGACATCATTAAACATGACTATTTGTTTGAGGAAAGACAACTATATTTTCTTACTATTTATATCGTTTCAGAATTGAGACATCTGACTTGAAACTTAAATGAAAAGAGGTATACATTTAAAAATAATCATATAACATAAATTCCCAGGTTTTACAATAAAAACAATTAGTTAAATAACACACAACTACATCTGGGTAGTTGCTGCTCTTAGCTATTCTCTACACTCCTCTAAATAAACATTTTTCTCTGTGTGTTCTACTGGAACCGTCAGTTGAATAAGTTACCCGGGAACAGCATAGATAAAATTCACCTAATCAAGCATTTATAAAATGTCATATTGCAGTATATAATTATACAGGTACATCTTCTACATTAATAATCATACCTCAAAGCTAGAAAGAAGTTTGTCTTTTCCACCATATTTACAATTGCATGTTATATAAATCTTGGGTAGAGACGAAATATTAATTGGCTAATACAATTATTTCCAAATAGCATGGTTATAACATAATCCTATTCATTAAAAAAAAAAACACGCTGTCTTAATAATTAGCACTATTTATACATTTATTGCTGAATGAGTGTAAAAGAATACATATTTTCTGCAGGACTAAAAAAAATAAATAAAAAATTAAGTCATGGCTGCGCAAAAAGATCAAACAATACAAACTTGAAATCAAGTCAAGTCAAAACAAACCCACTTTAAACTAATAAAACAAATATTGAACCTTAACCACATTATATAACAGTTTAATATATTTTAATTCAAATTCAAGATCGAAAAGTGTACCATATATTCCACCTACCTACCTTAACGATGAGTGTGAATAGTTACTTTACTGATTTATTTTATCAATCATATTTTAAACATCTTACTCTTCAAAAATTAAACCCAAAAAGTGTCTCAGCCCTGTGAGCACTAAGTATAGGAATGTTAACGTGTGTAAATGTAGCTAGTGAAAGTATATATTAGTTTACAAACAAGATGTGCTCTCTATCCTTTAGTAAGTTTTTAGCTATCAATATCATGTAATTTTGGTTTAAAGTGGGTTTAACTGTCACCAATAAAAACTTTTATTATCTCAGTTCAAAATGAGTCCTAAACAAGGCTCCAATAAATAGTAAATTACTTCCTCAATCAACAGAGATTTGGAGTAAGAATCTTGTAGATGTGGGCATTTCGAGCAAATAGCCATGTGTTTATACGTGTGATATGTTTTACTAAACACAAAATAAATATACGTCCATCTTTATATGGGACTAATAATTTTGACAAAACAAATTCATTCATTTCAAAGTTGATAGTAAATATAATTTTACTTAAACAAATTAAAAAAAGAAAGTGTTTAATGAAGAGACAGTAAAACTAAAGTTAGATGGTCACTTTGGAATTTGAGGGATATATTGAAAAATTAAATATTGAGCTAAGCTAAGAGCTTGGCCTAGGTTTCTTTGCAGGCGGACGAGTTGCTTCATCTGGGATTTGTAAACCGAGTTGCCTGCATCGCTTCCTGAAGAAACGGCTCATACGTGTTCCAGCCCTGCAGTGACGGCAACACGACAAAGTTATAGTAATACCGACAACTTATTCCAGTAAAATATTTGAGAGGTTCATACATTTAACAAACATAATAGAATGGTAGAAAATGAAACAACAACATATGTGACATCAATAGATTACACCCAATCTAGGGCTGTTGCAACGCTAGCAACACCTCTCATTATAGAACCTACAGATAACCAACCAGTTTGTCATCAATGAAGCTAATTCCTCTAACTAGTACTTCATGAGGAATAGGCCATGGGTGAAAATAATAATAATATTTACCACCGCGTCTTACTACCCGTTCGGGTTATACGCTTTAAGTTCTAAATACTCTAATGGATTAGGAATTTGGAAGGTTTAATTAGAGGAAGTGAACCCGCATTTGCGTGGAGGGAGAGTGGAAAACCATTTAGGAAAAACCACCCCCAGTTCACCCGACCGAGATTCGAACCTCGATCTCCCCGTCCTCGGCGGTCGAGCTCAACACGACTAGCGTGCGTTAGCCAACTACGCCACCGAGGCGGGTCCATGGGTGAAAACAATGTCACATTTAAGTGTTTGTAAATATGTATTAGTGTTTTTATTTTTGATTCAATATTTTTATCATTCTATCATATTGATTAAGTTCCATATTAAATTCTGCCTAATGCACTCACTTTATTTAATCCACATTAAAAATATATTTGAATTAGTGAAGAATAAGATTCAGTAAAAGAAAAAAAACGTTACACGGGCTATATATTCTTAAAAAAGGCAGATGTGTATGGACCAATGTTTGTGTCAAAAATATGTTTCATTTATAGTTTGAACAATAAATACGAAAATAAAATTATAGATAAATGCGAGAATATTGAAATTAGAAATTTGTCCTTATGTTAAATTTATGATGAATCACCTTATAAGCTGGAGAATAAAAATCTAGAAAAAAAAATTCCAGTATAGTATTTTCCTTATTTTTAAAAAGGCTTCAAGCTTCAGGTTATGAGACTTTCAACAAATGATTCCCAAAGAAAAATTTGTATAATATTTGCTGAACGAGACACCAAATGTTAGTACCTGATCACCCTAAGAAAAGAGTGGCTTAAATAACAGAACAACTTTCAGAAGTGGAGTTTGTAGCTTATGTTTGTAGTTTTAAACACAATTGTAACAAAACCTATGTGATGTATCTGTATAAATGATGGATATTTTTCCCATTTGGAGAAAGTCAATGATTCAAAATTTATCTTGCTTTCACTAGCATCATCGATGAATGTTATAAAAATATCTTATGCTTATTTCATTGAAAAAATAATACTAATTTTTAATTTAGATTCCAAAGAGCAACATCGAGGAGTTAGCACCTATAGCACAATATAGTACATACTTGTATTCCTCCGCCTCTGATTGGTTGTACATCTGACAGTTCTCGAACACAAGCAGAGTGTCGGCTATGAACTCACTGTTGTGGACATACACCAGCATGTTCAGCTTGTTCTTGATCCTGCCAAAGTCCATCGGTCTCTTTATGATCAAGTGATAGTCCGGGACCTGCAAACACGGGGTTGTTCATTCGTCAGATATCACAGGAGGTTGGAGAATTATTATCCAGGATCACACGGGGTTGTTCATCTGTCAGATACCACAGGAGGTTGGAGAATTATTATTCAGGATCACACGGGGTTGTTCATCTGTCAAATATCACAGGAGGGTGGACAGTTATTATCCAGGATCACACGGGGTTGTTCATTCGTCAGATGTCACAGGAGGTTGGAGAATTATTGTCCAGGATCACACGGGGTTGTTCATCTGTCAGATACCACAGGAGGTTGGAGAATTATTGTCCAGGATCACACGGGGTTGTTCATTTGTCAGATACCACAGGAGGTTGGAGAATTATTATCCAGGATCACACGGGGTTGTTCATTCGTCAGATACCACAGGAGGTTGGAGAATTATTATCCAGGATCACACGGGGTTGTTCATCTGTCAGATGTCACAGGAGGTTGGAGAATTATTATCCAGGATCACACGGGGTTGTTCATCTGTCAGATGTCACAGGAGGTTGGACAATTATTATCCAGGATCGAGGAGAGTTTAGTTCGGTATCAAACCTTTGAATGTTAGTAACATTTTGAGTGGGTCAATCTAGTTTGTACCCATAGAGAGCGTGTTAGCCGTCACCCGGGGAAACAGTGGGGGTACAAAGGGTACATGAGATAGTAGAGGAATCAAGGCTGAGACGGGGAGAGCATGTGATGAGGATGGAAGAGGAGAGTACCAAGAAAGAGATGTAAGAAATATAAAGCAGAAAGTGTGCGAGTAAAAGGAGATAACAGTAGTTAGAGAAGAATGGTGGAAGGAAAAAAGAAGGTGGAGGCATTTTAACAAAGTGACTTAACCACCGGCTGGAAACAGTTGCTGATGATGGGGTGGGGAAACATGTGAGCCCCAAAAAGCTACTGGGGCAGGAGAGTAGGACCGCTACCTTCTTTATCTAGAGGGAAGCATGTAACTTAATTACCATGGACAACCACTTTGTGTGCGACTAAAACAGTGAAAATAAGAGGTGGGAAAGGACAAGACAACAAATAATTGTTACTTTTCTAACTAATGTTGGTCCGAAGTTCAGATCTTGATTCAGGGCTAACTACTCACTCACACAAACACGTCATCTGCACATTTCAGAGGAACAGGGTGCATTTATATTTTACAACAGCTCAGGAATTATATTGCCACCCGCTAACACACTCACTTTCGTGGACAGCCTAGCCTGTCCATCGTGTTGGTTAGATTAATAAAACAATATAGTTTTAAATAAATTACTATTTATTATATTCAGGGTTTTTACACACATATGAAACATAAATTTAAGGACTTTTTAAGGACCAAAACTGTTATTTCTCGTACTGCCAAAAGCTAAACAAGTCAATAGAAATATTATAAACCGTACCAAATTTTTAATATATGGGAAACAATAACTTTTCACCAAATTTAATGAAGAGATAAGACTATAAAAATATAAATCTAACTTTGTTGTCACTTACTTCACTCTCCTTGGTTTGTTGTCACTTACTTCACTCTCCTTGGTTTATTGTCACTTACTTCATTCTCCTTGGTTTATTGTCACTTACTTCATTCTCCTTGGTTTATTGTCACTTACTTCACTCTCCTTGGTTTATTGTCACTTACTTCACTACCTTGCAACTGTATGAGTGAGGCCACGAAGGCCGATTATTTGAACGTTGTTATTTTTAAATCACATTTTTAAAAAGTGTTATTTCTAATTTAAAAATTGATGATTCCATTTTTTAACTTTTTTTTCAAAAGTATTTACTATTTATAAAAATAAGTGTCATTCTTATTCTAAGAACATGTGATGTTTTAATACTGTTCTAAAATCTCAAATTTTAATGATGTGATATTTATATTTTACGTTTGTTTTTACTGGTGACATTTTAAATGTACTATTTACTTTTAAAATATATACTATTCACATTTTTAAAATTATGAATATACTCGAACTCGGGAGCTTTTTGAAATACTCGGCTGGAGTTCGATTCGGATGAAAAACCTGACCCCTTCTTCTAGCCAGACTTTTGTGAAACCAGTGAATCTCATATAAAGTTTACATTCAGGGGATGAAGTGTTGCTGTAATTGTCCACTGACCTGGGCTTTTTGCACTGGGCGCAGGAAGGGCCAAGCGTCCTTGTGATGTATGAGTTCCATTAACAGATCTTGAAGGATGGCATTATCCAAGGGCAAAGACTGGTCCAATACTTGCGAACGGCGATGACTGCGGCGAGAAGGCTGCATTTCTTCATCTTCATAGTCTTCATCCTCGTCGTTGATAGCTCCATCATCTGAGGAAAACACATCTCGGATCATAAACATTGAACCTGTGAGCGACACACAGCTTGGACTATAAACCTTGAGACTGTGGGCGACACACAGCTTGGACAATAAACCTTGAAACTGTGAGCAACACACATCTCGGACAATAAACCTTGAAACTGTGAGCAACACACATCTCGGACAATAAACCTTGAAACTGTGAGCAACACACAGCTCGGACAATAAACCTTGAAACTGTGAGCAACACACAGCTTGGACAATAAACCTTGAAACTGTGAGCAACACACAGCTTGGACAATAAA
>CABEEJ010009031.1:8605-20632 GCA_901482245.1 Timema douglasi
GAAGTCACATTACACAGTTTCAAGATAACATATTTTATGCTATTTAAGATAATATCAAGATCCTAACTAATAGTTTTTTTATTATATTTAAACATGACAGCTACAAATTTTGACCATGGCGACCCCTGAGTAAACCAAATTAGGCTTTTGTAGTTGACGTAAGTGCTCCTCGCTAACTCCCATGTAGTTTCCAGAATCTTTTTACCTGTATAGTGTGTATGTGTTATAATGATATCTGGGTTTTATGATGATGACGCGTACATGCCTTACTGCGCACTTATACACGGTTATGTGATACTTATAATTATGAAATGAGCAAGACCTTTGATGTCGTACACGATTTATTTAAACAATTACACCTTCGGTACTGAAGATATGATATAAAACGACACGGTTTTTGTTAAATTACGGATTGTTTTTGTGTGATATTACACTTTCCACGTTCTGGGTACTGTGTGCTGTGTAGATTTGTGTTACTATCATGGATTCGCAGTTCGGCTTTTGCCCGACTATGAATCTCCAAATTGACGGAAGCGCCAATCTAGTTCATCATAGAAAGGGCTGATTTATTGTTTGAGTACAGAGTCACTGCCGTGACTCTTAACCTCGTGAATGATTAATTGTAGATCGTCCTGTGGTGTGGGGTTCTGTAAGTCTACCAGTCCCTTCTCGCTTCCCGTCTCTGGGCTATGAGAAAATCCAAATCCGGATATTGCTGTCGGAGGTCCTGTTGTATGGGTGTTCTAGTGGTGTTTACCCTGCAGGCTTCCTGAACTGTGGTCGTGAATAGTTGTAGGGTAGCGTCAGCCTGTTCTATTAAATCTATATCTCGTATTTCAGGTATGTTATCCTCTAGTGTCCACCTAAACTCGTCCCAGTCACAAGTTTCTGTCGTTTGTTTGAGTCCCCTTATCTCTAAGATAGTGTCAGTTTTAACTTCATACAAAATAGGATTGTGGTCAGAATTCAGTTCCTTTAGTACCGTCATATCCTCAGCGGTTACACCAATATTGGTCAATGCCACGTCTATGATATCGGGTTTCTGTAGATAATTCGAGGGGAAAATGTGGGCTCGTCTGGGGCAACAACTACGTAGTCGTGAGTGTCTGCGTGGTCTGCTAATATTCGTCCGTTCCCGGTGGCTACTCGGCTGTTCCAAATGGTGTTTTTAGAGTTAAGATCGCCCGCCAAAAACAGTTTGTTTGCGTCTGTGATCTCGTCTAAGTCTTGTGGTAGTAGTGTCTTAGTCGGTGGTTTGTATATGGCCGCGAACAGGACACTCCCGTTCCTATTGGGTAGAGGGAGCCAGCATGTCACATGACCTCTTAAAGAAAAAAAGTTTTTAAAACGTAGTGTATTGGAATTATTTCTAAAAGCGTGTGGTTATCCATGGATGACATATTAAAAGGAATCTTTACATACAGTTATTTAAAGAAAAATACACTTCATCCATGACTTTTTTAATATACGAGAGGGGTCCAAAACAGTATCATTACAGTGTGTGTGTGTATGTGTGTACTATATTTGGGCATTAGGTATTATAAATATCCTCAAATCTGACAGTTAAAGAACATTTGCATTGGCGAATCACTACACAAAAGTAAATCCAAGCTAGTAACATTTAGAACTCGGTCAGATAAGATTCATCTATGACGATGAAACTATGTTACAAAGATATCGTAAATAAAAGTATTATTTCTACGGCGATCCGAATTTACAAAGAGATTGTAAGAGTGGATTTAGAATGGCAACGAATACATCCAGGAAGTAATGTTTTGTAGACTTCACAACTATAACGCCATAAAGCTGTAAACTCGTGTCTCTAAACTAGACCACAGCGTCCCTGTACCACATTGCCTGGTAAGGTCCCCTCTCAAGGTCAAACAAAAGACAAGGACAGTCCTTGACAGTTACGACCGAGTGGAGCCGAAGATCAGATCTAAAAAAGTAGCTGTCGCAAGAAATGCAGACCTTTTGAGACGGAAATAACAGATTGGTGAAAGACGAACGACGAAATAGAAACAATCAACCTGTCACCTCTAGGTAGACAAGTTCGTCTCTCTCTTTCATTTGCTCGACTTTTTTAAAACGTTAGCGTGGGAGCCAAACAGAACTGCTTGCTGTAATCTTCTAGAAGGGGCCAGAAAAACCTTCACTTCACTTCACCTCGACATTTTGTTTTTTCCCTATACAGACTATAAAGGTAGGCTGCTATTATAAATGTGTTGATTTCAAATTGAGAATTCGTTGAAAGTGCGTTAAAAAAAAAAAGAGAGAAGGTTTAACTACTATAAAAAAAATGCTTCCTCTTTTTTTATTTTAAGATTTAATGTCTATGCTCATCAGCTTTAAAATATTTTGAACTTTTGTGGTTGAAAAAAATGTTGTATTTTCTTGAGGGGAAAAAAACAGTCTAAAACAAACTTGTTTGGGAACCTTCAGCAGCAGTATTTCTATTCTTGTGTAAACAATAGAAATACCGCTTACAACTTAAAATATCACTACACCTACTTAGTTTAATTATTTATATGGCTATACAATATTTGAGTTTCTCAGCCATGTTTAGAACTACCTCCTAGTTTCCCCCAAAAGTACAATAAAATGTTTTGAGTTTAAAGTGGTAAACACAATGGTAGGTAAAGCCCATCCGGATTATCCACAAATAACACATTATTCATTTAAGGTGACAAGGAGGGATTGTTTTAAGGGATTGCCACGGAACTCACTTGGAGAGGGGATGGACTGGGATGTATGTCTTCACTATTTACTTTACCAGCCACACGCAACAATGTAGGGAGAGAATGCGAGTGAGCTGGATTTAAAGGGAAACTGTACTTTATTCACTAGTACAGTCCCGTCAAGCGCTGCTCGCCCTGGCAATAACAGACACCATACCAGAACTTGCCAATAACAGACACCATACCAGAGCTCGCGATTACCGAGTCAATAACAGACACCGTACCAGAACTTGCGATTACCAAGCCAATAACAGACACCATACCAGAACTTGCGATTACCAAGCCAATAACAGACACCATACCAGAACTTGCGATTACCAAGCCAATAACAGAAACCATACCAGAACTTGCTATTACCAAGACAATAACAGACACCATACCAGAACTTGCGATTACCAAGCCAATAACAGACACCATACCAGAACTTGCTATTACCAAGCCAATAACAAGACACCATACCAGAACTTGCTATTACCAAGACAATAACAGACACCATACCAGAACTTGCTATTACCAAGCCAATAACAGACACCATACCAGAACTTGCGATTACCAAGCCAATAACAGACAACATACCAGAACTTGCTATTACCAAGCCAATAACAGACACCATACCAGAACTTGCGATTACCAAGCCAATAACAGACACCATACCAGAACTTGCTATTACCAAGCCAATAACAAGACACCATACCAGAACTTGCTATTACCAAGCCAATAACAGACGAAACGGGTGGTTAGGAAACCAAACAACATCCATCTTACACCCAAACCTACCGGAACAGTGTGGCACGTTACCGCTGAGCTAACTCCACCGGTTTGACGCCTGTGACATAATTGACTGTGTGTTGTTTATGATGTCTAAAGACTTAATACGTATATTCCAAGATAAGTCTCTTGCTCTGAATTTTGAGTATTTTAAGAAAAACAAACAAGACTATAAGAGTGAAGCAAACGTAAACAAGTGCTCTGAGAAGGTCAGCGAGTTCTAACGATGTCCAACTATATTCATGTGAGCTTGTAGTTGGAAACTACGACCAAACAGGTTGGACGACTCGAAGCAGGTTCGCGATATCTGACAGCCTCGCCTGGTCTCTTAGACCACAGGTTAGCTATCTCTCTCTTACTCAGAGAATATGACAGAGAGATGATTTCTACCAAGCATCCTCCAAAATTGAAAGGGTGCTTCTGAAACAAATATTCCTCTACCCACACGTGATAATAAATTATTTCATGCTCCGCGTTTTAACACACGCCCATATAGAGCAGAGGTGGGCAACACATTCTTCATTGTAACTACAGGTGGGGCGAATGAGAAGTAAAATTCGGTACACAATGTAAAAATTGGGAAAATATATTGTTCAAACGAACATTTAAAACAGCACACTCTTTGAGAACAAGTTTTTTTTAAAACATGTACAGTCAGCCGTAGATTTGACTGCACCTACGCCCATGGGCCCAATAAATGTTTTCGCCCCTTTGTTCTACAATAAATTGAAAACAAACTTTTTTTTCTATATTATTTAAAAAATCATTATTTTAAGAAATAATACAATAAAGAGTATTTATTAAATCGTTAATAATAGCAAGGTAAGGTATTTTGATAAAAGTATTTATTTTTCAAACTGAAAAGAGAGGATGAATTCTAAGCCTACAACGAAAGAGGTTTTCAACTACCCTTTTAATTAGCAAGTGAAAGAGTCACATATTCATAGTTTAATAATATTCCCAGAGTTTGTGACGAATGAAGATACTTTTTAACTGTAGCAGGAGCAGAAAAAGATCGCTCGGCTAAACAATTTGTAGCTGGGGTGCTTAAATAAATCTTCTAGCAGTCACAAACATTTGTATAAATATCATGAAGGTGTTTTTCTTTTACCATTTTGTTTAAAAGTGGTAAAGAGATGCAATAATTTGTGTCATCGAAACTTATGAAGAAATTCTTTATGTGAATACATTCAGTGTCAAATGACTGTTCGATATCTGACGAATAAAGCTGCTGAAGTTTATTGGCAGATTTGTGAATTTCAAGCAGTTAGCGTTAGTCAGTCATCACTTTAATAACTGGAGGGGACTTATTGGCTAAAATTTTGAGATGTCGTCTGCACACCATTGAGTAAGAGAGAAAGAAACTTTTGGGTATCTGATCCTCTCTCATACATATACAAGGAAATGTGGCATTTTGACAGCGTTCGTTTACTGTAGTTGTATGAATAGAGGGAAAAAAATTAAATAAATTAAAATAATAGAATAAAATACATATATATATAATTATTAAACAATACCGTAAATAAAGAACAAAATATATTGCTAGTGTAAAAATTCCCCTTTATTGTTGGTAAATTTCCTGTATCGTACATTCGAATCGGCACGTATCTAAACAAATTGATCTACGACAATTTTGCGCCCCCATAAATTTGCCGCCCTGGTCCCAGGCCCATGTGGCCCGTACCTAAATCCGGCACTGTGTACAGTACCTATATCAATTATTAGATTTTTACTACTTCTGACTTAATTTTTTTTGTCCACACCCATCCGAGTTAACCTAATGTATGTATACTACAGTGGCCACATGACTTCTTTGGTGCTGACTGACAGCTCACAGCTGACGTCTGACAGTCAACATTTAGGTATTTACCTGAATTTTGACTGTCAGAAGTGACAGCTGCTAAACACATGTTTTGCAGATCATATGGTTTGGCGTAGGGATACATAATTTGGTCTAGTAACTTTTCAAAGCTGTCAGTCAGCACCAAAGAAGCCATGTGGCTACTGTAATAAGGTTGAGATGAGGAAGGTAGAATTTTAAAAACATGTACACGCACTTGCGTGGGAGTTACGCACCCGGCCTCCGTGTTACAACGTAACTGTGCTCGATTATTTTGATTGTCAAGTCCGTGTGGCTGCCAATGCAGGTCCTCAAATTAAACTGTCAAAGTTTGCTTTGTGTTGTCAGATGCAATGTACCACAGTACTTCATAAGTCCTCATTGGGAGGGCCCAGAGTCGAACAACGCTATTTAATTTCCCCTCAACGGTCGCATAGTGAAAGCCCCTTCATACAAAAACATTTCTGCAGCGATGTCGAAAAGGTTTCAATACTTGACTAACATGATACTTATTTTCTCCCTCAAAACTTTACTCACGGGTACATACAGTAGCCCCGTGGCTTCTTTGGTGTTGACTGACAGCTAACAGCTGACTTCTGACAGTCTACATTTAGGAATATACCTAAATGTTGACCGTCAAAAGGGACAGCTGCTAAACACATGTTTTTGCAGATCGTATGGTTCGGCGTAGGGATACATAATTTGGTCTGGTAACTTTTCAAAGCTTTTGGCTGTCAGCTGTGAGTTGTCAGTGAGCACCAAAGAAGCCATGGGGCTACTGTACATATAGCCCGGTATTGGATTGGTATCGAAGGAAACAACCATTCAGTTATAATTTGTCTTGGTAATACAATATAATATTTTTAAATTCACACACTGGTATTCTAATTGAAAGTTCTTGCTGCTTCGCTCAGAAATGAGCTAGACCTACAGATAGGCCCTAACTTAAAACAATATGATTATTGTAATACCAATGTTAGTGAGTTGACATTATTTATTAATTACCTAGATAAGTATAAAATTTCTAAGGCTTTTAAAAAAAACATCAACAATTCTGTACAAAGAAAAAAACTAAAAACTTATCTCAGGATAAAAGTCCTACTTTCCATTCGATACCGGTGACTACTGTTTTAGATACTTTTCTTCCGATACCCCATTTCTAGACCTGTGTGAGAGTCGCGTCCCCCTTTATCTGAAGGCTGAAACCGCAGCCTCCCATCTCAATCTTCATCTGCTGAAACGAAAGAGGAGAGCGTTCTGCGGCCTGACTCACGACCAGAAATACCAGTCGGGTTCGTGGACATGTTGTTGCAACTCGTGCTTGTTTGCTGACTTGGAGCGCGCTGCGGATATCCACGTTCCCCTTTCTAGGAGCTCAAGTTGTTGGGAAACGCGTACTTAAGAAATCAATATCAATCAACCATTATTTGCAAAGTTAATCGAGAAAAACCACTTTCAAGATGTGAAACGACTCAGTCTTTTTAATATGTTTCCATATAAATAATTTAATTAGTACGCTACGATCTAGAATAAAAATGAGATATTATTGACTAATCTTAGTCTAGTCCGACCCACGGCGACTTTCTTAAAACCCGGTATTCTTGACCGATTTTTAAATGTATAAAGAAAAGGGCGTCACCCTGGTGACTATTCGTTCCTGATTTTCAGGAACAGTCCCCGTAAAATAATAAAGGCGCCAAATGATATTTTTTTTCCGGTGTATTAAACAAATTAATGCAATTTGAAATATATATGAATTAAATAAAAAGGCTTATATTAAGTCTGTTTTAAAAAGGCCAACATTTAAAATCACATCAGGATCTGGAGATGTAACAAATGGATACTTAAAAGAGTTAACAGTCCTGGAGACTTGAATGAACGTAAAGAAACGAGGGTTAACAAGCCTTGAGACTTGAATGAACGTATAGCAACGAGCGTTAACAAGCCTTGAGAATGGAATGAACGTATAGCAACGAGGGTTAACAAGCCTGGAGACTTGAATGAACGTAAAGAAACGAGGGTTAACAAGCCTGGAGACTTGAATGAACGTAAAGAAACGAGGGTTAACAAGCCTGGAGACTTGAATGAACGTATAGCAACGAGGGTTAACAAGCCTTGAGAATGGAATGAACGTATAGCAACGAGGGTTAACAAGCATTGAGACTTGAATGAACGTAAAGAAACGAGGGTTAACAAGCCTGGAGACTTGAATGAACGTATAGCAACGAGGGTTAACAAGCCTTGAGAATGGAATGAACGTATAGCAACGAGGGTTAACAAGCATTGAGACTTGAATGAACGTATAGCAACGAGGGTTAACAAGCCTTGAGACTTGAATGAACGTATAAAAACGAGGGTTAACAAGCCTTGAGACTTGAATGAACGTATAGCAACGAGGGTTAACAAGCCTGGAGACTTGAATGAACGTAAAGAAACGAGGCTTAACAAGCCTGGAGACTTGAATGAACGTATAGAAACGAGGGTTAACAAACCTTGAGAATGGAATTAACGTATAGCAACGAGGGTTAACAAGCCATTAACAAGCCTTGAGAATTGAATGAACGTATAGCAACGAGGGTTAACAATCCTGGACACTCGAATGAATGTATAGCAACGAGGGTTAACATGCCTTGAGAATATAATGAATGTATAGCAACGAGCGTTAACAAGCCTTGAGACTTGAATTAACGTATAGCAACGAGGGTTAACAAGCCTTGAGAATGGAATTAACGTATAGCAACGAGGGTTAACAAGCCTGGAGACTTGAATGAACGTATAGAAACGAGGGTTAACAAGTCTTGAGACTTGAATGAACGTATAGAAACGAGGGTTAACAAGCCTTGAGAATGGAATTAACGTATAGCAACGAGGGTTAACAAGCCTTGAGACTTGAATTAACGTATAGCAACGAGGGTTAACAAGCCTGGAGACTTGAATGAACGTATAGCAACGAGGGTTAACAAGTCTTGAGACTTGAATGAACGTATAGAAACGAGGGTATAACAAGTCTTGAGACTTGAATGAACGTATAGAAACGAGGGTTAACAAGCCTGGAGACTTGAATGAACGCATAGCAACGAGGGTTAACAAGCCTTTAGAATGGAATTAACGTAGAGCAACGAGGGTTAACAAGCCTGGAGACTTGAATGAACGTATAGAAACGAGGGTTAACAAGCCTGGAGACTTGAATGAACGTATATCAACGAGCGTTAACAAGCCTTGAGACTTGAATGAACGTATAGCAACGAGTGTTAACAAGCCTGGAGACTTGAATGAACGTATAGCAACGAGGGTTAACAAGTCTTGAGACTTGAATGAACGTATAGAAACGAGGGTATAACAAGCCTTGAGACTTGAATGAAAGTATAGCAACGAGGGTTAACAAGCCTGGAGACTTGAATGAACGTATAGAAACGAGGGTTAACAAGCCTTGAGAATGGAATTAACGTATAGCAACGAGGGTTAACAAGCCTGGAGACTTGAATGAAAGTATAGCAACGAGGGTTAACAAGCCTTGAGAATGGAATGAACCCCTAAGGGGTCCGTGGATGGGTTACAGAAGGTCCGTGAACTGAAGACAAAAAATTCTAAGTGTACATCAAAGCTTAGATTCAATTACAAAGTTTCCTCTTTCTTCAACACTTTTTGCCATCAAAACAACAAAAAAGAAATAGATTGAAAGTCAAAGATGACAATCATGAGCGCTACAATGTTGAAGATTAGTCCACAATTTCAACTTCTTATTCAAGCAAAACAACAGCACCCTTTTCGTTGATCTTTTTTTAAAACTTTTGAACAGTTACTAAAGCTCACTTTGAAGTCACACACTTTTAATTTATTTCACTTTCCTTATGAAGATACTATTAATTTTTGCATAAAAAGTAAATGTGAAAGACAAAATTATTCATTGTAAATATTGTTTTTATATTGTGCCCATGTGAATGTAATAAATTTACACTGCAATAAAGTAAACTATCAAATTGCTCTATAGGTACATAAAGTAGCCCTATGGCTTCTTTGGTGTTGACTGACAGCTTTGAAAAGTTACCAGACCAAATTATGTATCCCTACGCCGAACCATATGATCTGCAAAAACATGGGTTTAGCAGCTGTCACTTCTGACGGTCAAAATGTAGGTATATACCTAAATGTTGACTGTCAGAAGTCAGCTGTGAGCTGTCAGTCAGCACCAAAGAAGCCATTGGGGTACTATAAATCCTTTTTCAGCTTCCAGTAAAACATGTCATAATTTAATTATTTTGTTTTTGAAATTTTTGTATTTGGTTAAGAAATTAAGAACAATTTTTGGTTTAAAAAAAAAAGAAATTGTATTAGGGGTTGCACATCTTCAAGTGATCTCATTGTTATTAGAGTTTTCATTTGTAAATTTTGACCAATAATAAAGGTCAATATTGGGTCAAAAAAAGTTCGACACTTTTGTATAAAATATTTTGACTTTCGGTTAAAGCTTTTGAAAGTGTATTGGCAGTTGCACATCTTCAGATCATCGCGATGTTATTATGTCCTCTTTTGTGAATTTTGACCAATTAAAAAGGTCAATATTGGGTCAATAAGGGTCGACATTTTCATATTACAGAGAAAAAATTTAAAAAATTCTACTTCTGGTTTAAAATTTTGAAATTTTTACTAGAGGTTGCACATCTTAAGATCATTGCATTGCTATTAAAGTCCTCAATTGTAAATTTTTACCTGTAAAAAGGGTGGATATGGGTTTACAAGGGTAGAAACTTGTGTATTAAAGAGATAGACATCAAAATTTTCTGAGTGTATATTTTTGTCTATTTTATGGCGAGGGGGTCCATGGCCTTTGTCAAATTCCCATAGGGGCCCGTGACCCAAAAAAAAGATTAAGAGCCACGTTGATAGAGAATCTTATTTATGAAAAAATCTAGTTTATCACTAATTGTGAGGCACCCACTTTTCAAAAATGTGCTAAAGGAGGACTATGCTCCACATAACCTATAGAATTATCAAATTTTTTAAAAAGAGTCAAAACCTGTCAACTTGAGAACCACTCCAAATATCCTATCTTTAAACATCAACTGGGAGGGAGTAAAGTTCCTAAAATCTTCCCCTCTTCCGCGCACAAATAAGGTTCCACTCCTCCTTTTGAAATAATGTTCTTATTCTTCAGAAATCTTAACATCATGTCATAAACTTACAATTTGGAACTCTCCTAAAATTAAATTCGACCTACTCCCATGAGTCACAGTGTAACCTGCCAAGGTAAGACCTACCTTTCAGGGCAAACGGCGTGTATAAGGAAAAGAAGGAAAATTTGTTAGGTAATTGGGTGTGACATAAAAAACCAAGGATAAGTCTAGGAAATTATAAACTGTTGCTTATAAGATACTGGGCCAGTAGGCCTACATATTCTTTGATCTGGAAAACCTGGCCGTATGAGCGTTGTTTGAATGTGTGTAAAAAATAAATTGTATTAGCAAAGATCAGCTGGGTTTTAAATTTTACTCAGCCATAATTTTCGTAAATTTCTCTTTTAAGTGACGACCCCTCTCTGAAGCTTCCCAGGGCATCCAAATTTCTGAAAAAAATCTCAAGAAAGGCTTCCAATCCTATCCTCGCTTTGGCTTAGGAGCCAAGATATTTCAAACATCCTTTTAGTAGCTAAACACCCTCATTACACTAATAAGCTCCGACCACAACTGGATAATATCATTACATATAAAATAAAAACATAGAGGAGGCATACCTATCGTTCTTAATTGGGGAGCAAAAAAAGGACACCAAGTTCTTCTCCACACAAGCTCCTACTATTTTATTACCGTACATAAGGCTAAGAAAGACAGAGACAAAAGTACTGGTCACAAAAAATAAACCCTTCACAGAAGCTTCAAAAGTCATCTAGGGTCTAAAATTGTACTCAGTCAGGACCTCTGGAGCCCCTGAATCTAAACCTGTGAAGACATAGCACTAACGAACGACATTGCTAGATGACCTGATCAGACAGACAACACGAGAGGTTTCGAAACAGGTTCCCCACGCATTCCTAAACTAGAACCTGACAGTAAGCCATAACTCTGAATATAGGTATTTGAAACAAAGAAATGAGGTATATCAAATGTAGGCTACTGTAATATTAGTACAGAAGACATATTTACGCTGCTCTCATTACTAGAAGAAATGTTATTGCAAGTTGATGTACGTTATTTGTTTATAAAACATGTTTTTTGGAATATAATAATATTAGTAATTAATTCACTGTTTGGCTATATACATGTTTATTGCGTCAATATATTTCACGATACCCGGTCAAATGATAAACATTAAGGTGTGGATGTAGGGGAAGCGAGAAAAGGAAAGTGTTTTTTCAGTTTTTGGAGCAAAACTTTTTTTTTTCTTAGCTAAATAAAATATTGCTTCAGTATAAACGTTGAGTTTAATTTTCTTCGCATAATGACCTCAATAGTTGTTGAATACCTATCATGAGCATAGAGGAACTGGATGAAAAACTTTTTAAATGAAGAGAAAAAGTTGTCATTAAATTTTAGGACGGTTTTCAAGATTTGTTGGAAGTCACCGTGTGAAGAGAATTAAACACTAGGTTTATACTGGAGAAGGTGACCTGGCGGTCTAGGGGTAAGGTGTCAGACTTCTGTGCTGGTGGCCGGGGTTCAATCCTCGGTCCCGGCACAGATTTAT
>CABEEJ010009032.1:0-5000 GCA_901482245.1 Timema douglasi
ACGTATTCGTGTAAGCTCCACCTCCCTCGCACGCGCACGGGCTGCGAAACTTCAGAAATGGAATAGAGCCTTCGGATGCTATCCTCATAACTAAGGTCTATGTTTTTTTTTGTTTTTACTTGAGGACTTACAAGCACACTTTCTAAGCCGACCGATTATACCAAATGAGCTCAGGTGCCTGGCTGCTGTGTTTCTAAAGGAATGTGTCACTTCTAGGGTAATTATAGTATTTTAAACTCATACAAACAACTGGACTCCATGCCCATGTTATAAGGAACCAACCTGATTTTAAAATGGTATCACTCCAGCCAGCCCTGCCAGGGAATACGTTCTCCAACCATGACCCAAACCAGAGGGGTAACGAGTTTATCCATCAACACATCCCTCAACCCAAAGTACCTCGGGGGGAAATGTGCTTGTGACGGAGAACTGGCTATGAGAGGGCAGTGCCTGCTTCTGACTCACCTCGCACCACCTCGTGTGAACCCACCTTGATTGCCCTGGGCCGAGGGCGTGTTCATGACAGGGACCTTGATGTTGTTGTTGCGAATGTTTGTTACTCCTTCAGGGCAGTGGTACTTAGGACTATTTGGTGAACATCTATTAGCTTATGGTATACGTATACATTCCCAAGCAAAATGTTACTTTGAATAATTACGCTCTATAAATGTTACAAGAGTAAGCTATCAATTGAACCTTAGTACTTTATTTTAGAAATAAGCTTGAACATTTTTACGGTGGTTGTTACATTAATATTTCTTATATAGGTACTTTGATTCCTTATATTTTGTATTTGTATTCCCAACATTAAATAATATTCCTCATAGATCACACGACAGTGGCCAAATGGTTTGAGGTGTCACTCTCAGAATATTCTTAACTGATAATGCCGGGGCGCTCAGGATTAATATCCCAGTTTGGTGTACTGAGGGTAGTTTTTTATAAATAGTTTTCTATTTCTCTCTCCCCCCACAAAGATACACTCCCTCTAAATTCAACCTTCATAATCTCTAACATATTAGATTCATTATCACATATACGTCTAACCTTAACAGTTATCAAGAAGTGGTGCTAAAAATATCAAAAATATCTTGGACTATAACATAAAGTACTTTTTTTACACTTAATACCTTTTACTAAGAATATAAATAGTTTATTTAAAGGGGCTGAGATGAGAAAGGTAGTTTGAAAATAATGCACCTGCATTAGAATTGGCGGTCTAGGTTATTAAAGGATTATACCTGACGTAAGACAAAACACCTAATAATAATCAACATCGAGAGGGGGATGAGAAAACCATAATTACAAGTTACATGGGAAAAAACCCGCAGTGCATCCAGCTGAGACCCAAACCCCGACCTTCCCACTATCGGCGATATATTATATGGTGAAACCCACACCTTAGAAAATGTGACCTATGACATCATATTTTATTTAGCATGGCGTCTAACTATCCATTCTACTAACTACGATAAAGAGTAAGGGATGAGGAAGGTTTAATTTAGAAGAATTTGACCCACATTTGCGTGGAGGTAAAGTGGAAAACAATTGAGAAAAAATCCCTCTCAGTTAACCCTACCAGGTCTTGAACCTCAATCTACACATCATCAGCAGTCTAGTCTATTGCGTGAGTGGCGTCTTAGACCATTTTACCACCAAAGCGAGTCAGTTAGGTTGTTCTATCTGGGTTATTGAATATGAGATTCTAGGTTTGAGTATATTTTACATAAATTACAAGTAAAACTGCTAGATCCAAGCATAACATTTACCTGCTAGATCCAAGCATAACATTTACCTGCTAGATCCAAGCATAACATTTACCTGCTAGATCCAAGCATAACATATTACCTGCTGGATCCAAGCATAACATTTACCTGCTAGATCCAAGCATAACATTTACCTGCTAGATCCAAGCATAACATTTACCTGCTAGATCCAAACATAACATTTACCTGCTAGATCCAAGCATAACATTTACCTGCTAGATCCAAGCATAACATTTACCTGCTAGATCCAAGCATAACATTTACTTGCTAGAGTTGAGCAGAATATTAATTGGTTGTACGGTAGCTAAGAATAATATTAAGATACTGAAATATAAAATATGTCTTAAGTGAGATATTGTAAATTAATCTGGTTCATGAGTGGTAGTTTGATCGAAACCGGTTTTTAGAAAGTGACCATCAACTATTCAGAACAAACTAATGAACCGTGCCACCAATCTCTTCTCCCCGGAGTTGTTCATCAACACTCGCACATTTCAGGACGAAGCTAAATGACAAACCTGATGCGTGGCGTTCATCTCCTGATAAATGAGTCACGTTTATCCGACCAGAGGAGATAATAACCACCGTGGGGGAGGAGGAATATTTGCATGCGAGCCATTGCCCACCCGTCCTGGGGTCCTGGGTTCGTAATGAGTCAATATATTGCAAGAGAAGCCCCTGTGCGCCATTGTGCAGTTGAGAGACATCATTACTCATTAGATTTGTACGGGACTGTACTCAGGACAACAATAGTCGCCAATCTGAGGGATAGTTCCGACTATAACCTACTTATAAGTAGGATCACCTTTTACCGTCTCGCAACCCCTAAGACAGAGGAATATTGTGGCCATAAAAAATACGGGAACTTGATGGAGAAACTAATAAACTATAAATCACCTAAAAGGTGGTGAAATAGTGTAGCGAATACGTAATATAGAGTGAGGGCAAAGATAAATTAATGAAGACATAACAATTAAAATAAACACAATCTACTGATATAGCGTGATGAGTAGTAATGCTCTTTGATGAACCATGATGTGCCATTATTTCAAAATGTTTCTGTAACAATTTATACTATTTCATTCGTGCTTTTTGTTTATTGTATTTTTGCAACAATGTATATTGTTTCGTTTCACATATATTGACGAGTTTCAAGTAGGTCTCCCCATTTTTAAGTAAAGGAGTAAGAAAGTGTGTGTGGTGAAGCGTGTTATTTTTTATTTTCTATTTTTTCAAGATATAAATAAAGAATTGAGATACTACTGAAAAACTCAATCCCAAGAGTTTTCCAGAATATTACTTATCTCAATACTTTGAACTACCCCATGAGTGTGAAAAACTGTTATTTTGAAAAACACTCTTTGCTCAGTTAATATTTGGGTGGAATCTATATAATACTATATTCAGGCGTAGGCCTGCACCAAATTTGATATAAATTGAATAAAACTATCTTTATTTACAAAAATATCAGATACATTGATCACATTATTCTTATATTCAAATCCCTGTGTTAGTTTAAAACTTATTAATTACAGTTCGTTTTACCGATTAAAGGTATTCGAACATTATAAAAAGTAACTAGATAATATGTGATTCGTTTTAGGCCCAAAATGTTTCTACATAAACTTTGAACACTCCTGGACCCAAACTTAAGGCCCGAATAAAGATTACACGATATAGATTTAAGTGTGTTCCAAGATTTATTGACATCAGGAGATTGGCTGAAATTCAAGGAGAATACACCTTACCCCCATACACGTAAGGAAATACATACTGAAATATACATAATACATACATACACAGATAGACATGACGTCACGTCTCTCCTGTTCATATGAGAGTGTAAAACCTCGAGACTTGTGTCTGTCTTGCCGTGTCGGGAGCCTGTACTCAGCTCAGTGACAACCCACTTGTTTGCAATGCATATCAGCACCGACAGACAGCTTGTACCACTATGTGATTGATGGGAGCTCGCTCCGGGAATGAGGGAGGATACATTTTTACATGCGACTGACTGTACATTGTACCAGGGGTGTACTTGGCTTTGATTGGGATCGACATTCAATTACTATGCATTATTATACTTCAATATAAGCCTACCATTATCAAACTAAACGCTCAAATATAAATACTATGTATATGATCAATTTTAATGAAATGCATCATAATTTTATTAGAGATATATTGGACTCAATAATACAATACAAACTTTTAATCCCCTGGCATCCAATTCCGATAATGGTTTATATATACAGGTAGGTGACCTGGTGGTCTAGCAGTAAGGTGTAGACTTCTGTGTTGGAGGTCCGAGGTTCAATCCTCGGTTGCGGCAAAGATTTATCTGATTGCCAAACCCTTCCGTCACCTCTGACAAGACGTGTATAAATCACAACTTGTGAATGTGTGGAATGCCAGGCCTCCACCGTGGTTCGGATTCCACGTTAAACTGTAGGTCCTCCATTTCATATCAACAATCACCCTACCATTACACATTAGCGTAAGTGCGTATAACCCGACGCGGTGCTAATAATAATAATATATATACAGTAATCAGAAGGGCTACTGGTTGAGCTAAGGTGGTCATTATTTAACGTGTAGAAGTACAGAAGTGGTAAATAACTACAACTGTACACGTATTCATCAGAAGGAAAGGGTTGAACATTGTGCAAGCTCTAGTCTTAATATTCCCTTGATGCTATTTTGGAAAGCCAATGTTGTCTGAAAACGATCAAAAATTTACGGACACCTGGGACCCTAAAGCTCTGTATCAGAGGATGCTAAAAGTTACAAACAAAGGGATTTAATTTATAGCCTATGTGTGTTTTAAGTTTGGTTAGATTCTGTTTACTAGTTCTAAAATTGTAAAGGTGAATGCATACAGACATATCGAATTAGTGTTTATCCTCTTGGATAGGGAATAAGGGTGCTAAAATGTTCCCAAAATAATATAAATATATTTTAATACTATCAACTACATATTTAATCCTAACTCTTTTCCGAGACATCTCAAAGTGTAACAACTAAAAAGTATTAGCAAGTTTATATATTTTAAAGTTGATTACAATACTTGACATTTGCTAAAAAGCTATTTTGAGTTCTCTTTTAACTATTTAAAAGAATCAAGCTAAAAATATAACCTAAATAAAGGTTAAATTCATCAATATTTATAAACAACGCAAAATGCTTATGAAATAAATAAATAGTCATAAAGAGAAACAGTCACTACTATTTTAT
>CABEEJ010009032.1:10000-20624 GCA_901482245.1 Timema douglasi
TCTACCAGGATTCATTGCTTCATGTTAGCGAGTAAACCAGAAATTTATCATTAATACAGGAGAGAGGATTCTGAATCACAAAAACAAACATAGCCACCATATACCATAGAGCATTGTGCATATACAACATACAAAGATACATTTTTTTATTTAAAAATTCTGAAACTCGCTATAATTCGCTAAAGTCTAGAGATTCACAAATAAACCCCATCTCAAGACCTCTAAAGTGTCACCAAATGAATGGGCATCCCTAAAGTATTTATAGATTACACCTTAAATGCCTTTCTACACTATATGTTTCCTAAGTTAAGCATATTTAATCATTAGGCACGGTGTAGTGGCAGTCATATTTGATTTGACCTCTTACCATCCCCAGAGGTGAAATATGACTTCCCTTCTCATATAAATATAATCTCTATTGTATTTACTAACTATGATATAAATTTCATACTTTAATCATAAAATGCACAATCGATCTGGGGCACAGCTCTACTACAGCGAAATACTCTAAGAATTAATTTTAAATTATTTAAATATTGATTAAACAAACAATTATTTTATATGATAGTAAAGTCTAACATTTTATGAATCTTAAACAGTTCTAAGTGGAGTTTGTTATCAAAATTTATAATAACAGCAACATTTTAAATAAATAGCCTAAAATATCCAGTGGCTGACGTTTATTTAAACATTTCAAAGATTGTGTACTGTGTTTCGGCACCACATACATACGTAATATTTGTATCAGTTTGTTGGTGTGAACTTTTTAAACCCAACCTTATAAAACTATTGTCCACCCCTCTGTCATATCACTCAAAATAGTGCATTAGTGAAACTACCCATTTCTTGAATTGGGCAAATTTACTTCCAGTTTCGAGAAATGGCGTCTTCTCCTGACCATTCCACGAACTTGATAAAATTTCCATTAACTCTTGCTCATGCCATGAACTTGAACTTATTATATATCTACTACAAGCTAAACTGAATGAATATATTACATTAAATAACCTAACCCAACCTAATTATTTATTCTAAAATAATTAAATTTAATTTAACTTAAAGACCAAACTTGTTTTTACTTGTCCATTTCACTGACTGGGCAAAAAAATCGTCCAGTTCATGGAATGGTCAGGAGGAGAGGACAGTTAATGTAATGACCAGAAGGAGAGTCCAGTTAATGTAATTATCTGAAGTAGATTGTATATTTATTATTTTCAGTGTTTACAGGCCCGGTATCTTATTAACTTTAAATCCGGGCCGTTTTTCCACAAAATTTTGACTTTACTTCCACAGTTACAATATGAATCTCCCTTTTAAAAATAATAATAATGATAAAACAGGTTTTAGCTGTTAATTTAATTGAAATTCAACTACCCATTGTTCCAGTTGGTCCACCCCAGGTATATTATGCCCCCACTACCCTTCTCCGCTGGGCCCTCTTCAGTACCTTGAGTTTCACTCTAGAGTCCACCAAGTGCCCATCAGAGGTGGGCCTCCCCCTACCTACCACCTGGGAAGGCGCCCTATCGGAGTTGGTGCTCAATCTACCTTCTAGCCACCACACTTCCGTTTATATCCTTCCCTCTACCCTTGGCTATTTAATTTCCTAATATACACCCTACCTAGTTCCCCCCGTCCCTAATTTAGCTATTCTAAATACCAAGCTAAGCTAAACTAAGCTAACTTAACTATTTTATTCCCATTCCTGCCAGGGAACTCCTTCACCCCAATGGTACCAGAGGGCTGCAGGGCAGCCGCCTTTTTACATCTTGACTCTGAGGGCCCATCAACCAGAATCCACATCTCTGGTTTCCAAGGTGGTGGGTCATACAGAGCAGGGAACCCCTTAGAGTTCATAATTACCCCATTAACACTTGTTATACGATTGTAAAACTGTTCTTATGATCACAAGGTCATCAAGGGCATCGCCTTTGTTCCTCCAGACACACAGTCATACTGGAATACAATTCCCAGGGCTCATGCTTGCTCCCCCCAGCACTTTTAAAAAAAAATCCCGACAAGGATTGTTTCAGCTTATCCCTCTTTAACAATCCTTTTATATTTACTCACTCCCCGCTGAGACCACACTAGTGTCCATGTCAGTCCCACCCTCAGTGTCACTGTCATCTTCTTTGTCATTGTCATTGTCAACGTCTCGTCTTATTCGTCCCTGTGCCTCTTTAAGTCTATCTATGTAAGTGGTCTTTGCTCTATCTGACGCTTCCAGTGCAATCTGGTCCAAGAATTTCCAACAAATTGTGTCCCTCAGTACTTCACCCATTAATATTCCCTGGATATCTCTCTGGTATTTCCTTCTTGCTTCTAGTGTAAGGACACACGCAAGCACCACATGCTCAAGGGTTCCCTCCTCACCACATTCACAACTCCCCGACTCTCTTAATACCAGCTTCCTTAGAGATGCCGGGTACGGCCCCTTTCCCATGATGAATTGGACAAAACCCCGAGATGGCTGGAGGTGTTTACTCTCTATTCTCTCAACCACATTAGGGAACAATTGATAAGTCCTCCTACTTGTCACACTTCTCTCCAAGCGTCTCTGTCACTCCCCCAACAGGTATATTTCCACCTCTCCAAATGTTTTCACATAGGATGATGTTTTATTCATTATTCCACAATTTTATTTTTATAAGGAGGTCCAATGGCCACACACCTAAAGACACACTCAGTGAATCTGTTTCTACAGTCGGGTAGGCTCCCGTCAGCCTCAGTATTATGTTTCTCTGTAGACTTTGAATCTCCTTAGCCGGAAGCGAAATTGGTTAGTCTGTGAGCACAGATGCACGCTTCATAGCTCACAATGGAAAGAAGGATCGTCTGATGGTATGTCATTATTATACGCATAGACAGATAAAACCATTTATGTCCCATGCTTATAATTTTGTTCATCACCGACAGAGTTCTCTCCACCACTCCCTCCGTGTGCACCGTGAAGTTTCTGTTCTCGGAAAGGGTCACTCCCAGGTATCTGACAATATGGATTCTTCTTATTTATTTCCTACCTACCTTTATGGTTGGAACCCTAGCTAATCTAACCTTGAACAGCATGTAGGTCGTCTTCACTGGTGCAATTTTTATCTTGACACTTTTACTCCAGGTGTCAAGTTCTTCAAGCACCTGATTACTCTTTCCTCTAAGTTCCTTCTAGAGTACCCTCCTACTACTATTAGAAGGTAGTCTGTGAAGGTGACCACACCATGCGTCTCCGGTATCCCTTCCAACAAGTACAACACTCTTCCCAGGCCAACATCCCAAAAGATCAAGCCACATACCGATCCTTGGAGACATCACTTAGTCAGTAGCTTTTGGACCTGGTTTCCTAGACATCTCAGGGTGGCATATCTGTTACGACAGTAATCCTTAAGACTCCTATACAGCTGTCTCAGACACTGAATCTCTATTAATCGGTCAAACATCATCGGCCACCAGAGGTTGTCAAAAGCACCTGTGATGTCCACGAATATTCCTACGACATATTTACCGGTGGCGACTCAATCAGTTCCATTGCTCTGCAAATTGCGTCTTCTATGGACCTGCCTCTTCGAAAGCCATACTGCTGCTGGTGCATGCTCACGATGGTTCTGTGTCTCAGTAATATGTAACACAGTATCATCTCTTGCAACTTCCCTGCTGTGTTCAATGGGCAGCTGGGCCTGTATAATTTCGGATTCAGCGGGTCTTTATCCTCTCCCTTGCTTAGCACGATTACCTCACTCGCTTTCAGATTCTGCCTTGAGCAAGGAAAGGATCAATTAGGTCAGCCATCTTATCCAGCACCTCGACCTTCATCCCGTCCAGTCCAGGAGCCTTTTTCTTACCCATTAGAGCAATGTCCCTGATCACCTCCTCCCAATTTACATGTTCCACCTCTTCCTCATTTACATACTCATCATTCTTAATTCTCTCCCTCAACCTTAGGTGCTCTTCAGTATCTTCTGTCACCTCTTCATCTGGAAACAATGTCTCCATTAAAAGAACCACAGATCCCTCCCAGCTGGTCATGGTACTTCCATCATTTTTAGAAAGCGTGGTTATTATGGCTGGGGGCTGTAATTTCCCGGAGGCTGTATTGAACGAAACCCCTAAGGTCCCCTCTGTAGCTCCTCCTGAATATACTTCTCCCAACTTTATCTCTTCTCCTGAAACAACCCATCCTCAAACTCCCTGCAGATTATTAACAGTGCCACCTGGCCAGCCACATCTCGACACCTTTGATATCTCCTACGAGTTCTCCTTGACCTTTTTCGGAGACTCTGTAGTCCCTCATTCCATGGCTTATTACCAACCTTGGTATCATGTTTCACCACAGGTATCGACGTCATCATTTCACCATGCAGAGCCCATGCCAGTTGTTTGGCCTTCGTGTTGACATTGTTGCCTTGTTCCACTGGGCTGGGCAGTATCAGTTCACCCTTCAGCTTCTCCCAATTAGCTTTGCTCATGTTGTACCTTCTTCTTTTACATTCCCCATTTCCATCCACCAGCCTCCCTAATGGCAAAGTTGAAGATGATCAGGCTATGATCGCTGACCGTAACGTTGTCCACAACCCTCCAACTTTCCACTATGTCCATGTACTTGGCGTTACACAAAGTGACGCAAATGTTGGAAGACACCCCAGCTCTCCCCTGATATGTAGGAGGATTATTCGGCTGGTTTGCAACCTCGAGCCCATGACCAAAAATGATCTGCTCCAAGACACAGCCCCTTCTGCAGAGCTCTCCGACCACGTTCCTTTTATCTCTCCTGATCACCCTATGACCATACGATATGGGAAACTTAGCATTAGCACGAGCGGTAATTATGAGTGGCACATCTGTTTATGTCCTACATATTATCTCCATCTGGCCAAGATATGGCTCAATTGGATGCCTAAATTGAAAAATAGGTTTGCCAATATCCACCTGCCCGAGCTATTTCCCAGTTTTAAGTATGTTACCCACTAGTTACATAGCTGTTCAATCTCAGTTACGGCAATTTCTTTGTNTATGTTACCCACTAGTTACATAGCTGTTCAATCTCAGTTACGGCAATTTCTTTGTTAAATACCACTATTACGCTCATGGGAGCTTCACCACTAACAACAACTCCAGTGACCCCCAGCATATGCGGAACTTTCCCTCTCAAGGTATAGGTTTCCTGAAGACACACAACATCGAGCCCCATCTCCTCAGCCAGCTTGTGGACTTCATGCAACATGATCAAGCACCTCATTCCATTAATCTGTCCTATTCTAATGGTGCTATCCCCCATTATGGATAGTATTTGTGCGCGTAGCACGATGGATATGCCACGGGGTTAAAAATCTTGACAAATTCGTCAAACGTCTGACACAAATTACCTATGCGTGTTCTCCATATTAAAAGTTTCCTTTCTTTTATTGAAAACCTTCTCAATTAGTTCCCGCAAGCTGTCCACGTCCGTTGGTAGATTCATAGATCTCAGTTGAATTCTATCCTATGACTCGAAAGTGGGAAAAGTGATACTATCCGCCTTTTCATGATCCAATCTCATCACGTGCCTCAGCACCATGTATAGCACTCCTTCTTCTTCCAGCCTGGATAACTGCATCGTCTCCTCGAGGGTTCCGTACGCCTGAGAGGGTACATCCCCTACTCATTTTAGCTACCCCTCCACCTCCATCTTCAATTCGCAGTCTGGCTCCCCCTGCTGTTTTTGCTGTGGTCGATGCCCTTTTCCTTTTTTTTCTTGCCATATCCCAATCCCCAGAACTTCCAATTTTGTTTGGGTCTCACCCCCAGAGCTTCTTTTCTGCAAGTCCCCCTCCATATTTTTCTGGCGTCCCCTCCTCTTTTTTTTCGTACGTTATTCCATTGGTGGTTTTCACCAATTCCCTATTCATGTCCTCATAAATGACTGATATGTTATCCGCCACCTGCGATTTTATTACCACATTGTGCAGTTGTGAGATCAGAGTGAAGGTTGCCACTGCCAAATCCCCAGTTGATACAAACTTCCCATTCCAAAATTCGTTGCCAGGCCCAATATTTCCATCCCATGCATACGCAGTAGCTAGGTAATATTCCCCCTCCCCGAAGATCTCATGGGGAGCTTGCTGCGTTGATATTACCCGTATATCCGTATCCGCTAGAATCTCCTTCCGATCCTCAAAGTACTCCATAACCCCATCAATCCAGCAGCTCTAGCACCGCAACAGCACATGCACCTGCACCGTACTTCCCATAGGCATCAAGTAGGAACTCCCTTATTTCTTTGTTGGTGTATTGAGCCACTCCAGACCAAATCCCACGATTTACACATGTACCTTTCGTGAGACCTCTTCAGAGACCCTGTGTGCATCGCAGAATAACATTTCTAGAATAATCCTTATCCTTTATATAATTTATATACTCATATATTCCAGTGCCATACCTGGCTGGAAGTGTCTTCCTCCCTTCTTCTGTACCATTTCCAAAATAATCCCTTATACATTTTGATATTGGGTCATCTCTCGGATTAGGGCTCATGTTCAACTTGTTTCCGCACCCGTCATGCCTCAGGTTTGGCCCTACCAGGCGTATGATGCTCCCTCTACTAGCTACATTCTTCAAGACTGGTTTGTATTGGTTATCTCTTTCACCTCTGTTTAAAAACATGTGGTCTACGGAACCCCGATGAGTCCGGACGCGACTATCTCACAGACTAGAAGATACAAAACACTACCATCCAGACCTGCCGTAACCTCACTATAACAACACTACCTATATCCAGAGGAGGTGCAGTAGTATTAATTCGCTCCGTAGCTGTACTTACATCTTTGCGTGAGAAGTCTACAAATGAAATCTTCCACAGTCATTTCCTCATAGAATGCCCAAATCACCTCAGGTCCATCAGAGGCAAAACTTTTGAGAATTTCAATGTCCCCAGAGTTTCTCCTCTGATTCTAGGTTTGTCTTCAACCAGTTTCTGCCTGCTATATGTTTGCGCCCTTTCATTCTCCACCTCCTTTTCCTGATTATCCTTTACAGATGCAGGTGCCATTATCGCTGCCATCCTTTTTCTATTTGCTGCCGCACTTTTAATATTCCTTGCACGTTTGAACGGAGGTATCCTCGTTCTAATCTACGTCCTGTCATTCTTTGACCAGTCCAGTACACCTCTAGTCTTGTCACTATCAGTCTAAATAGTTCAACAATCTCATTTAGTATCTCAGTAACCATAGTCTGTTCTTTTCATTTGTTTCCCCAGTAATAGCTGATGTATCAGACAGTCTCTTGAGTTGAGTTTCTTACACTTTTCCCTCCGTTTCCTTGTTGTGCACGGAGTAATTTATCTCCTCTCTACTTTTACATTCCCTTACCTTGCGGCCCTCCTTACCTAACCTTCCACAAACCTCCTCCTTACTTTTACAGTGAGCCATAACATGACCCAGATCGCTACATTTATGACACTTAGTGACCACCGTATAGTCCTTAATGGACACTGCGATAAAGTAAATTAAAACCCTACAGCTCACAAGTAAGTTCCTGATCTTCGGAGATACTTCCACTTCATTGTTTACTACCTGCCTGTCCCTTACCCCTGTTTTAAATCGGGGATTTAACCCCTCCTCAAACTCCTCTCTCGATACCTTCCCCCTCATGTTCTGTTCATATGTCATTTTGGTAAACTCCACCGCTGTTAGATCCCTATCCACGTCGTAGAATACTACCATCGGTCACCTTCTCTTGGGCTCCTCACAGGCAATCATCTTTGCAATATCCTTGTTCTCTATAATCTTTTTAACGTCGTCATCTGAGTCTGTCTCCACTATGAGTTTGGCCCCAACAGGTCGTATGAACCGTATCCTAATCTGATCCTTTGCCGGATCAATCCTCCCTATCAAAGTTTTCCTCGTATGATCTGTGCTTTCCCCTGCAGGGAGGACACAAACACCGCCCCGTAACTGGGCTTAACCTGTAGTGTTCCCCCTACCTCTGGCTTGCGCCCAGGATACCCCGAGCGGCCAATGAGGCAGAAGGAGAGGCAAGTTTATGGAATGTTCAGGAAAGGCCAGTTAATGTAAAGGTCAGGAGAAGAGGCCATTTAATGTAAAGGTCAGGAGAAGAGGCCACTTTATGGAATGATCATGAGGAAAGGCCAGTTAATGTAAAGGTCAGGAGGAGAGGCCAGTTCATGGAATGATCATGAGGAGAGGCCAGTTAATGTAAAGGTCAGAAGAAGAGGCCAGTTTATGGAATGATCATGAAGAAAGGCCAGTTAATGTAAAGGTTAGGAGAAGAGGCCACTTTATGGAATGATCATGAGGAAAGGCCAGTTAATGTAAAGGTCGGGAGGAGAGGCCAGTTCATGGAATGATCATGAGGAGAGGCCAGTTAATGTAAAGGTCAGAAGAAGAGACCAGTTTATGGAATGATCATGAGGAAGGGCCAGTTAATGTAAAGGTCAGGATAAGAGGCTAGTTTATGGAATGATCATGAAGAAAGACCAGTTAATGTAAAGGTCAGTAGAAGAGGCCAGTTTATGGAATGATCATGAGGAAAGGCCAGTTGATGTAAAGGTCAGGAGGAGAGGCCAGTTCATGAAACCGTCAGGAAGAAAAGACAGTTCATGGAATGATCATGAGGAGAGGCCTGTTCATCAAGTGGACATACATTTGTCTGATTCATGACCTTAGTAAATTCACGAATGGGGTAATAGTGTCACGCTATTTATATATATATATATATATTTACCTGGCCATTAAAATAAAAACATATAGGCCAAGTATAAATATTATTGATTATACTTTTATTGCGTTTAATAGATTGTAAAATATACATCACACCGTTGGTTAGAAAAAGATTTACACCCTTAACAAATGATACATGATAAAATACTTTATAATGTGAATATAAACTTGACTCCTGAAATATATAAGGAAGAATATAATTAAACTATAAAATATCTCACCCTTCAAGACCATTAAAGAATGTTTGGTAGCCACAGCCTAAGACCATGCGACTACCAAATTGGGAATTTTAAAAAACATAGAATATTTAAAAACAAACCAGCCAGTGCATTCTTTTCATTTTCGCCCACAAGTTTACTACCCCCCTACCCCGCCCCCCTTGTGTCTTCACCCTCAAACACGGAATGTGAATTTTGCTCTTGTCCGAGAGAGGAAGATCGTCTGTGTATGGAAATGATTGGTAGCCGTGTGTATGGAGCCAATGGACCTTAATGAACGTCATTATTTTAAATGAGAGTTAGCAGGCTCGGACTGAAAGGGGTGAGTATTGTATGTTGGTTGGGGGAGGGGGACGGAAGGGTGTAGAATCCTCCTGATGATGACGCATCATTGACACCAGCACCCCCTCTCTTTCCATCAGCTGCGAGCTCTTGGTCATACCTATCCTCTAATTGACTATCTCCACCCCTTCACCCCTTGGTTTAAACCATGGTTACTCTGTCCCTTCACGCTCTCGCCTTCCTCCCTTACTCCCGGTATTAAGGTACAGCTACACAACGAGTAATTCATATGCAAGATTTATTCATTAAGTAATGATAATTCTAACCTCTTTCACACCTGTGTCTAATGCTCGAGTGTGAGATGAGAACTGTAATCGCTGTCTAATGACCTAGTGTGAGATGAGAACTGTAATCACTCTCTAATGCCCTAGTGTGAGATGAGATCTGTAATCACTGTCTAATGCCCTAGTGTGAGATGATAACTGTAATCACTGTCTAATGACCTAGTGTGAGATGAGAACTGTAATCGCTGTTTAATGAGCTAGTGTGAGATGAGAACTGTAATCACTGTCTAATGACCTAGTGTGAGATGAGAACTGTAATCGCTGTTTAATGACCTAGTGTGAGATGAGAACTGTAATCGCTGTTTAATGAGCTAGTGTGAGATGAGAACTGTAATCGCTGTCTAATGACCTAGTGTGAGATGAGAACTGTAATCGTTGTCTAATGAGCTAGTGTGAGATGAGAACTGTAATCACTGTCTAATGACCTAGTGTGAGATGAGAACTGTAATCGCTGTTTAATGAGCTAGTGTGAGATGAGAACTGTAATCACTGTCTAATGACCTAGTGTGAGATGAGAACTGAAATCACTGTATAATGACCTAGTGTGAGATGAGAACTGTATTCGCTGTTTAATGAGCTAGTGTGAGATGAGAACTGAAATCACTGTATAATGCCCTAGTGTGAGATGACAACTGAAATCACTGTATAATGACCTAGTGTGAGATGAGAACTGTAATCGCTGTATAATGCCCTAGTGTGAGATGAAAACTATAATCACTGTATAATGACCTAGTGTGAGATGAGAACTGAAATCACTGTATAATGCCCTAGTGTGAGATGAGAACTGTAATCACTGTCTAATGCCCTAGTGTGAGATGAGAACTGAAATCACTGTATAATGACCTAGTTTGAGATGAGAACTGTAATCGCTGTCTAATGACCTAGTGTGAGATGAGAACTGTAATCATTGTATAATGCCCTAGTGTGAGATGAGAACTGTAATCGCTGTCTAATGACCTAGTGTGAGATGAGAACTGTAATCGCTGTATAATGCCCTAGTGTGAGATGAGAACTGTAATCGCTGTCTAATGCCCTAGTGTGAGATGAGAACTGTAATCGCTGTCTAATGAGC
>CABEEJ010009033.1:9492-20616 GCA_901482245.1 Timema douglasi
GGACCTACAGTTTAACGTGGAATCCGAACCACGGTGGAGACCTGGCATTACCCACATTCACAAGTTGTCTTGTCAGAGGTGAAGGAAGGGTTTGGTAATCAGATAAATCTGTGCCGGGACCGAGGATTGAACCCCGTACCCCAGCACAGGAGTCTGACACCTTTCCCCTAGACCACCAGGTCACCATCTTTGGCCAAAATAAATAAAATGTTGCTCCAGTAGAAAAACGTAGAGGTTAATTTTCTTTACATGTTGATATCAACAGTTGTTGAATATCTGTTGAGGTTGGCCTGGAATTTAATGACAACTTTTTTCTCTTCATTTAAAAAGTTTTATCGTCTAATGCTGCTGCGCTCATGACAGATATTCAACAACTGTTGATATCACAAAGTGAAAAATATTAAATTAGGTTTCCACTGTATAAATATTTGATCTATTTTGACCAAAAAAAGTTTTGATATAAACACCCCAAAAACATTGCCCTTAACTCGTGCTCCCTACACCCCTACCTTAAGGGCGGGTGATGCTGTATAGGAAGATAATTCTGATCCAGGTCATAGCCCGGTGCAACTGGGTTCAGAAACTAAGGGGCGGGGGGATATTTAAAAAAATATTTGCGGTATTAACGTGCAACTTTATGAACCTACTTTTTATTTCAGCACTGAAGTTATATTACACACAAAAAATTGACCATGTCGGGAATCGAACCCACGTTAGCGACTGAGCTGAGAAATCAAAATCTTTGGTTGATTAATTTTTTTTTTAGCACCGCGTCCAACTACCCATTCGGTTGGTACGCCTATGCACTAATTAAGCTAGTGTTTTTAGGGACGAGGAAGGTTATATTTAAAGGAAGTGTACCCGCATTTACGTGAAGGGAGAGTATAAAAGAATTTTGGAAAAAAAAACATGATTTTAGCCTTGATCTTCTCGTCATCGGCAGTCTAATCAATTGCGAGAGTGAAGCCTTAGACCATGCGACCACCGAGGCGGCTGATTGATGATGTTAATTTATACCAAGTACAAGCAGTTAAACCCTATGCAATTTCAAGTTTAAATTGTAAAAACTTTTTTTAATTTAATTATTTTTGTTTCCATTCAAATATAAAATTTAAAGTTTCCTCCCCCCCTCTTCCCCTCAATATAACTAGCTGAGCTGCCCGGAAGATGTGTTTCTAGTTTAATAACTGTACGTGAGAGGTAACTTTAAAGTTAGTGCCTTTAATATATGCGCTGCCCGACCCGGTTTTTAATTAATTAAAAAAAGAACGCTTTTGTGGTCAAATAGTCTCGCAACTGACAGGACTGCCGATGACGAGGAGATCTTGCTCCGATCCTAGTTGGATGTACTGAGGGTGGTTTTTCCTAAATGATTTTCCACTCTAACTTCGCGCAAATGCGTGTACATTTCCTCTAAATTCAAATTTCCTCGTCCCTAGCTCAGTGGAGTAATTAGTATATAGGTGTATAAGGCGAACGTGTACTAAGAAGCGGTGATTATATATATATATAAATTTTAAAGTAATTCAAGTTTTTAAATTCCGGCTTCTAGGTGCATAAGTTTGTGCACAGGGACTAATAATTTTAAAATTTCAGACCTTTGCGTGCGATAGACATCGTGCAATGCTCTGACAGACAAAAACTTCATTTTATTAAAATAGATAGATGCTATATAGAATAGAAGATGAGAGACAAGACAGATGGCCCACGGGCCACTCTTTGTAAACCCTTGTCCCTCACGAATATAACGTTATTCTGTTTTATTGTGTCAGCCACTTGTCTGCAGTCGGTTGTTGATGAGACGTCCCTGCCAGCGAGATTGATACCGCCCCGCAATACACAGGCGTTGAAACAGTTGCCGGCTCACGGGGAACTAGAGGGTCAGCGCTTAGTGAGCACTGACGTGAAGACCATAGTCTATCCAGCGTTGACTGTTTTTACATTAATGAAATATAAGCTTAAGAAGATAACCATTTATATGTTTTTTTTTATGTAAGTGGAGTCTGTGGTTCACTTAAAAATACTTTACAAACAAGAGCTTAAAAAAAACTACGTTCTCTTATAAAAAAATTAAGGCGGCGAATCAGACTAAATTAAGGCGGTCGATGACGTCATACAAGCCGTGTTCGGTTGTGTTTATGCGCATGTGTTGATAAAATAAAAGACTTGTCATTTTGAAACTAATGTTTTGTCTGGCTCTTTCTCTAAGTTAGAAAAAAAACATATAATTATTTTAGTGGCCGATTATAACAAAATACAAGTGTGAATATAATTCTTCTCTTATTGCCACAACCACGAAACAAAAAAAAAAAAGTTTTGTTAATATGTTTTGTTCTTTCAATTAGTTACGAAAACACTATTCGTGCAATAATACTTATGGAAGTTTTATTAGACTCGTTTGATAACACTTTTTATTGATAATATAGTATCAGTAACAAATTATTATTATTTCCAGATTAGTGACTTTTAAACCATATTTGCCATTAAAATCTTCTTTTAGCCGCCAGTTTCCAATAATCCAACCTCACAACAATGCAGGTGTATTTCTCATAATGAAGCAGCTGTACAGTCCAGTTATCACAGGAAAAGTCTTATTTGACAGCTAGAAACATTGTTAGATCTACTTTCATGTATTAATACGTCAAGTCATGTAATCTGAGTCTGTCAATATTGATAGATATTATCAAAACATATAAATTAGCAACAATAATAGAGGTAAAATATTATCAATGTTGTCCGCAAAAAAAAAGTCTGTATTTTCTAAAATATTCCTACCAAAATTTTCCCAGTAAAATAATATTCATAGTTTCATTTAATTTCATTTTACTTTGGTAGCCAACATTAAGGAGCTCTAATCGACAAGCACTGAGAAAATACAGAACAACACCTCACTCACAAAATATGACTTATATTATGTTGCTGCATAATTTATAACAATAAAACAAATTATTATTAGCACCGCGCCTTACTAACCGTTCGGGTTATACGCACTTACGCTAATGTGTAATGGTAGGGTGATTGTGAGATGAAATGGAGGACCTACAGCTTAACGTGGAATCCGAACTACGGTGGAGGCCTGGTATTCCTCACATTCACAAGATGTCTTGTCAGAGGTGAAGGAAGGGTTTGGTAATCAGATGAATCTGTGCCGGGACCGAGGATTGAACCACGGCCGCCAGCACAGAAGTCTGACACCTTACCCCTAGACCGCCTGGTCACCTCTAAAACAAATTAATAACTTGGAATAATAAAGAGGGGAAACAATAAAATAGATGGTACAATAATTCCGAAACTTTACCTCAGTCGGTAGCGTGTCTGTCTACTGAACTAAGGGTACCGGGTTCGATTCCTGGCATGGCCGAAAATATGTATCATTGATTAAACGTGGATTTACTCTTTCGTTGTGATAAATTAACGACCGAGAGGCTGGATGTTGTGTCTGTTCTATATTTAGGTTTGTTTATAAATCGTGTGTTGATATAATCAGTCGGTTCAGAAAGTGCACGTTGAATATCTTAACTAAAGAAAAGTTGATTCAATTATGGTGAATTAGTGAAGAGCACACAGGGAAAATTCTAATATAGGGTGTTTTTAACTTTGGTTTTTCTTTTGTGATCAATCATATTCTGGAAATCTAGAGTTAGCGCTGCTTATACGACGGCCAAGAGTATTGAGTTTTTTCTTAAGAGCTACTTGTAAAAAATAGTTTAGGGTTTATAAAAGCACGAGAGGGCACAAAGAGTTCTCACAAGTTCGAAAGCAGATTGACCAGAAATTGTGCTACTAAAAATGTTAAAAATTAAAAAAAAGACATCCAAATAAAGTATTCGTGAAAAGAGAGCTTAGAACATCAAGAAGTTTCGAATTATATCATAATCATTGCCCGTACATACATACATACCTAATCACGCCGTTCCCTTACGGGGTAGGCAAGAAACTGTACATAGAGTTCAAAAAAACACCTTCATTGATACTTAACCCATCCTCACCAACTTCCTCCACACTTCCCTATCCTTGCATTCTCCATTCGCTTCAACAACATCCACACACAGAGTCATACATGCTCTTTTATTCTTAAAACTCTTAACGTTTCTCTTTTTCACACATTCGTCTACAACATTTAGCCACATCTTACATGACCTACCCCTTCCTTTTGATCCACACACTCTACCTTCATATATTTACTTCATCACTTGATCCACACTCATCCTCTCAACTTGCCCAAACCAACGTAAGACATTTATTTCACATTAAACTATCGGATTCCCTTTCAAACCTCACTCCTTCAGCACCCATTCATCACTGACCCTGCCCATACGAGTAATATTAATCATTGTCAAAGCGGTTAAAAAAAAAGAATTTATCGTATCAAGCAGCGACAAATTCGCGTTGAACCCTTTCCAATCCGAGAGAGTCAGTATTATTTCACGCCACACTAGTGTATTAGGGCCTTGACCTGACCGAAGCAAGATACGAACTTAAAACGCGGTGTATTTTAGAGAATAAAGAGCTAATAAGCTTTATAAGGTCGAGTAATTTCAGAGCGTGAGAAACTACGTGACCGGCATGATAGTGGAAGTAGAACCTTTGGTCTAAGGAACACCTAAATCATTAATATAGAAACAACGTTCCATAGTATCGTTGCAAAGTTATAATGGAAAAAAATATAGGGGCGGTTTTCCTGGTGAAAGCTATAGATTTAGTTTTATTATTTACTGATTGACATTCCATTTTCAATAGACCATCGTAATATACTATTGATGTCAATTTGTAAATCTAAACAACCAAGTGAATTGATGATTTCGAAAAGTTTTATATCATCAGCCAAATAATAATATCCGACATCTTAGCTCAGTCGGTAGCGTGTCTGTCTACCGAGTTGAAGGTCTCGGGTTCAATTCCCGGCATGATCGAGAAATTTATCATTGGTGAAATGTGGATTTACCTTTTCACGGTGATGAATTAACAGTCGGGGACTGGATGTTGTGCCTGTCCTAGTCTTAGGTTAGATTATAAGTCATATTAAGCTACAACAGGTGTAGCAAGACTTTAGTGGAAAATATATGGCTTGAATAAAAAAAAAATTGGCTGGAAACGGTAATGGATTTTAAAAAAAAGCAAAATAATAATAGTTTTGACCCACTAACGCGCTACTCTCGCAATAGACCGGACTGCCGATGACGGAGAGATCAAGGTTCGAATCACGGTCGGGTGTAATGAGGGTGATTTTTTTCAAAATTATTTTTCACTCTGCCTCCATGCAAATTAGGGTACATTTCTTCTAAATATAATCATCTTAATCTCTAAAACCATTTTTGTAATTAGTAGATAAGCGTATAACCCGAATGGGTAGTAAGACGCGGTGTTAATTATAATAATGATAATAATAATAATAGTTTTGCTCATGGATACTAGCAGTTAAATCCTACCGAGTGCCTAAAATAGAATATTATTTTAAAATAAATGTTTACTGGTAGTGAATTGGCTCCACGGATAATGTGATAGACTGAGCACCAAAATTCTAAAGGTCCAACCGTTTATTCTGGGCTTGTTTATTAAGAAAGGGCTTAATTTCCATCCAAACAAATGCTTGTGCATTTCTAACCCATCCTCCTCGTAATTTTAAATATTTGTCTTTCCGTCCTTTTTTTAAAAAAGTTCCCCGGGGTAGTAACGCAATTTTTAATTTAATTTCACTATAGATTAGTGTCAAAAAAAATACTATGCGTTTCATGACGCGTACAAAATTTAAAACTATTTTCGTTAAAAAATAGAAATGTGCTAAAAGCAGCGGAAGGGTACGCTAACGCCTCAAGCGGCAGAAGAGCTAAACTAACGCGAGTGGCTATCAGTTGAGTACCTCGGAATGTGACGACCGCGGTAATGACTTGGCCCACGAGGAAACCACTCCATTATCAATGAAACACAAGTCATTAGGCGCGGAAACTAGATCCTTTAAGCTCACGACGAGTGGTACAGTCCCTTCCAAACTCGACAACACGAGAGGAACAGGCATCAGATTCAATCGAGATATGACACAAACGCAGGGCCGTTGGACGAACCTAGGCGGGTGCAAAATGGACTCGAAGTTATGCCAACCAAATGTATTTTTTATGTTTATTTATTTAGTTGAGATATTTGACGTGCACTTTCTGAACATAATGATTTTATCAGAACACGAGAATTTTTAAGAGCGAGAGCGAAAAAGCAATCCAATTTTGCCGATAAAGGTATTTTCACATGCCTTCCAAGGTTCTTTTAAGAGCCACAATAGACACGGGACTGACAGCTTTACTTCCCCTCCGAAGGAAGTTGTGCTACCGATGTTTATAGTTCAAGAAAAATCCGTGGACCCCGGCTGGGTTTGAACCCACGAACAATGGGTTCTTAAGAGAGCACCTTGACCCCAAGACCACTGAGGTCGACTTTAATATTTAATTGTTTTACTGAAATTATACAAGCCAATAATAATTTATAAATAAACAAATAACATTTACATATTTACACCATTGACTTTTTTATTTGAAAAACCAATAACATGCATGTAATATATAAAGAGAGAGCGAAAGACAAAGAGAGGGAGAAAGAAGGTGGTGGGGATGAGGTAGATGATTGTTTCGCAATGAAGTACAAAACTTCCTCCAGGACTTGAACCATTGCTTCTGAACCTTGACCTTGGTCCCGCCTATCTTTAAGTAGTAAAACATGACAAGGGCAGTAATGAGACTCCATTGGCTGTAGACTGTTTCCCAGGTAGGTTTATATTCACACGATAGGACATGGGATATATTACTCTTTTATCAAGATGAAGCAAGACTTGAACTTGTAGTGGACAACTACCTGTCTTCTCAACCGCGTCACGTGTTCCCACCATCTTTAGTCCTAACAGCTGGTAGACTTCCCGCCATGTTGTACCTGTTTTCTCTCCTGTGTCACGTGCCACCGCCATCTCTACTCCAATCAGCTGTTGGACTGCCCACCATGTTGCTTCTGTCGTATAACTTGCGTTACGTGTCACTGCCATCTCTATTCCAATCAGCTGTTGGATTTCCCGCCATGTTGTTCCTGTCTTCTATCCTGTGTTACGTGTCACTACCATCTCTATTCCAATCAGCTGTTGGACTGCCCGCCGTGTTGTTTCTGTCTTCTCTCCTGTGTCACGTGTCACCACCATTTCTACTCCAATCAGATTTTCGAATGGCCACCATTTTGTTTGTGTCTTATCTCCTGTGTTACGTGCCACCGCCATCTCTACTATTATCAGCTGTTAAAATGGCCGCCATGTTGTTTCTGTCTTATCTCCTGTGTCACGTGTCACCACCATCTCTACTCCAATCAGCTGTTCGAATGGCCGCCATCTTGTTCATATCGTCTCTCCTGCGTCTTTTGAACCAAATACCTATTTTTGTAGTTATATATTTATATTTCGAAATGAACAAGCGCAATGAACATCACCATAAAGTATTTGTTTTTTAGTTTTATTTATGTAATATTTGCCGAAAGTTTTATTTTTTTTATAAACAGGTCTCTCAAATATTTTTCTTGGGATTATTACCCATAATTTGTTCCAGTAGTTGTTGTTTTTTCCCCCCTTTCCGGGCCTAAACGCTCGAAAGCGCTCGCCGTATTTCGACACAATCTAAGCCATCTGTTGGGCTATTTACTAAATATTTTATATTTAGTTGTTATTTTTGAATATGGAGGTCTATCTCGTATTAAATTAACTATTTTATTAACGTTGTTAGTTTAACTTTAGAATGGCCTCCTTACAATATGATACGATTGTTTTTGAGCTCAATCAAGACGTACCTAGCAGTGAATCTGATAGTTCTGATGATATTGATATGGAGTGCAGTAATGATAATGAAGATCCTGAATTATTTTATACAAGTGATGGTGATCTGGAAAACAATTTAAATGGCGGTGGTGATTGTGCTGGTGCTGTAAGGCATTTTCAGCTTTGTTGACATTTACTGACAGGCTACAATTTGATGTTCCAAATGAATATGCGAGAAATACTGGTCCTGTGCATGACTTACCTGTAGGTTACAATGAACTATTTTATATTAAACTAGTGTTAGGTAATAACATTTTTCAGCACTTTGCCGAAAATACAAATAAATATTCCAAGTTTAGGCGACAAAAAAATAGCTAGAATGGATCAATAGTGGTATGAAGCTACTGAGGAAGAAATTATGGCCTACATAGGAGAATTGCTTTCTTGTGGGTGTATTTGATTTGTCGGAAACATCTGATTACTGGCACAGCACATACATTGAATGCCCTGTATTTAATTCGTAATTGCATGACATACAAACGTTTTAAGTGTCTTACCAATTATTTTCATGTCAGTGATGTGACAAAATAAAAGACACCAAGGGAAGAGAACTACGATATACTCCAGAAGTTAAGGCCTGTTCTTGATATTATAGACACGTTCGATAAATGTTACAAGACCGGGAAAGAACTTGCTGTTTATGAAGAAACGGTTGCGTTTTGTCAACCTATTGCGACCCTAGTGAAAGTATTCCAGTACAAAGGAAAAACTGGTAACGGAAATTGAAAAGATTACGGTTTCTTGCCCTAGTCAAGTATACCAAGTTTATGTTTGGTGTTGACAGAGCCGGCCAGATAAGAAGCTACTATTCTCTGAGCAGAAATACAAGAAAATGGTGGAAATATTTGTTTGGATTTGTGATGAACACTGCCATTGTTATTATTATTATTATTATTATTATTATTATTATTAGCACCGCGTCTTACTACCCGTTCGGGTTATACGCACTTACGCTAATGTGTATTGGTAGGGTGATTGTGAGATGAAATGGAGGACCTACAGTTTAACGTGGAATCCGAACCACGGTGGAGGCCTGGCATTCCTCACATTCACAAGATGTCTTGTCAGAGGTGAAAGAAGGGTTTGGTAATCAGATAAATCTTTGCCGGGACCGAGGATAGAACCCCGGCCGCCAGCATAGAAGTCTGACACCTTAACCCCTAGACCGCCAGGTCACCCACTGCCATTGTTAACAATTTCATAATCTATAGTGAAACAAATCAACCAGCATTATCAAGATATGGACTTACCCAAAAAAATTATTCAGACTTGCGCTTTACAAGCAAATGATAGGAAACTTTTCCTCGCGCAAAACGGTTGGGAGGAAGAGAAGCCTCCCAGTTTCTGTACCTTAGCCAAAAAAATCTACATAAAACTTAAAAAAAAAAATGAAGTCAGAAATAAAGTGTGTGCAAACTGTAGCAACAAAAAGAAAAGAGTCCCTTCAGGTCAACGCATCCAGACTTCATGGAAGTGTAGGGACCGGCCCCTCTGCGGAATTGATTTGTTTCCTTGAATACCACCAGGAAAGGGGAGTTGGAGTTGAAAACTAATTATAAATATTAACTGAATAAATTGTTTGGATTATAATATGTAGTTCCTAGTAGTGTCAATGTGATCACTAATATAAGAAGTTGATTCTAAAAATGTCAACGTAATATGTTAAACACATCCCGAGCTATTGCTTATAGCATAAGATCATGTGAAAATTGTCATGCTATCTATACTAATATTATAAAGAGGAGAGATTAGATTTTTTGTTTTTTTGTTTGTAATGGATGAACTCAAAAACTACTGGACCTATTTTAAAGATTCGTTCATCAATATAAAGCTACATTATCAGCGAGTAACATAGGCTATATTTTATTTTGAAAATTTAATTTATTCCTTATAAAAATGTCGATAGTCACTCATATTTTATGGTAGTCTCTATGATGATTCGTGTTGAAAATAATAATGCAGGGGCTAGGGCGAGGGGGAAGGGTCTAGTCAAAAATAAAGAGAATAATGGTGAGTAAATGGGCTATTGTAATAGGGCCGGGGGGGGAAAGGGCTAATGTTGTGTATTATTAGAACTTTCGTGACGAAGTATTAGTTTGAAGTGACTAGCAATTAAATTCCTAAATTTACAATTTAAAAAAAGTCGGAAAAAAAAGTTAAATTTTAAATGTATGTATGTCTGTAAGAATTAAGTTTTTCTTGGCATTAATATATGTTCCTTTAAATTGATGGCGAGAATAATGAATAATCTTTTAGGTATCATTTGACTTGATGTAACTTGGTGGTACCTTGAATTAATAATGAAAAGAGTTTCAATCAAAAGGTTCGTTTCAATCTTTTTTTCTCTTCCTCTATTATTTGTTCTCTATCTACTATGTCTCCTTTTGTTGTATCATATTATACATGACATACCATACTAAACAAATTAGTCGCCTCGAAGACTTGTATTTTTGTCCTGTTTCTATAAAAAATAAAATATGGTCACCATAATTATAGCTGCCCTTCTATAATGATGAGCATTTCTCCTATTATTATTATTATTATTATTATTATTATTATTATTTACAGCGCCTCTTACTACCCGATCGGGTTTGTAAGCCTATGTACTAATTACACTAATTGTTTAGGAATTGGAAAGGTTTAATTGAGATTAAGTGCACCCGCATTTGTGTGGAAAGATAGTGAAAAACCACCCCAATACACCCGATCTCTCAGTCATACGTAAGTCCAGTTTATTGTGAGAGTGACGCCTTAGACCATTCGTCCACCGAAGCGGGTCTGGCGACTATTATAGCGTGTAGATAAGTAACAGGTTGTGCCCGACACCACCGATTGGATAGTTTCGTATGTTCCAAGGGACCAGGGTGGGGAGGGTGAATGCTTGACCTGTCGCCAGATCAATCCCGGGCCAGAGAATACCTCGATACGAGACTGACCTTGCAGGGGTGGAGAGGGGGGCAGGAGATCAGAGGGCAACATTAATTTTTAAAAAAACAGACGACTAATAGAGAAAAAAATTTAATTGGCTCCAATGTGTGAGGAGGAAGATTAAAAAAAAAATTGTAGGAAAAAGGGGGGTGGGGGGGTTTATGTGTGGAAAAGGGATACTGAACTACGATCAATCAAGAGTTTATTTTTTGTCAACTTAAAAAGAGTTGTTTACCCTTCTGACCTCGTATTCGCGTGGCCAGAGAGACGAACTACCAGTGCCAGAATGAGTATATATCTAACAAGCCACCCACTACACGCTGACCAAGTATCCGCGTGGCCAGAGAGATGAACTACCA
>CABEEJ010009034.1:1344-20609 GCA_901482245.1 Timema douglasi
GGGGGGGGGGGGGGGGTTTAGATGGACTCTTAAATGATTTTTCAGTACTGAATTTAACTCTTAGGATTACGCCTCAGGGAAGTTCCGCAACTTATCCAAAAATATAAAAGGAAGGTTAGTTTTTTTTAATACAAGGCTTAGAAATCTATATCTGAAGGTGGGATTCAAACCTAAACCTTTTAAGTTAAAGTCGATCATGATAATAGCACGTGTGGTGTGTCGCTACCAATGTGTTCAGTTACATGTGTCATGTTGTAACTTATGTCCTAATTGTTACAGGGGACTTTGGCCGCTACCAATGTGTCCAGTTACATGTGTCATAGTTGTAACTTATGTCCTAATTGTTACAGGGGACTTTGGCCGCTACCAATGTTTCCAGTTCTTGCTTCATTTGTTGGGCGCCATGACAGCTGGTATGCATATGCTCTCTTTGGTTACGGTCGCTGCAGTACCAGAACATAGGTAAGCAAATAAACTACGCTCTTATTATTATTATTATTATTATTATTATTATTATTATTATTATTATTATTACTAGATGTTATTTCTTAGGACAGGTTCATTCCTTTTGTCAGTGAACTTAGACCGTCAACGCGCCCTGTCCTCTGCCTCCTCCTTCAGCTAGCAGAATTTTCTTCTTTCCTCCAAGTCATCAATATTTGAATCCTCCTCCTTCCTAAACTCCTCTTTCCCTCAATATTTCTTTCTATGACGTCATACAGAAGCCAGTTCCTTCTAAGATCCCGTTTGCTTTGTAACGAAGAATCACATCCAAAATGGTTCTCTTCTCACCACTCTTCTTAGGACTTGTTCATTTGTCCCCCTGTCTGTCCATCTGATCTTCTCAAGTCTTATCCAGCTCCACGTTTCAAAGCTCTCCAAGCACTTCTTTTCCATCTTCCTAAGAGTAAAAGTTCCTGCTCCATACAGCGCGATGCTCCAAATGCAGCATTTCATCAGTTTCTTCCTCAATTCCAAACTAAACTTGCTGGTCACCAGTAACCTCTTCTTGTTGAAACCGTCCTTAACAATTAAACAGATTTAAGTTAATGACTCAAAGCATAAAATGTAATTGTGGTTTGCTTTTTAGACGTATAACAAGATGGTTTATTCACATTTAAATCTGTATATAGATAGTCTATATATACTTCAATCCAAGGGCGTAGAAAGCTAATTTTTCTAGAAGGGGTCCGCTAGAAAATGTTACTTTATCTTTATCCCATGAGAGTTTTTATACGTATATGTGGTCCAGCCCTTTGGGGTGTCCAACAAATCCCAGGGGTTTCCGAATCACCCCACTTTCTACACCCTTACTACAATCGTGTCATTCAGCGTGTTTTGCAATAGTTGTCTATTGGCAGCTAAAGAATGAGTGTGATTACAAGTTGAGGAGGGTGAGATTTTAAAAGGTTTTTCTTGTCCCTGAATGCAAGCCAACATATTATATTTAAATATAGCTTTAGACTAAAAAGTAATATATTTATTGAAATTTTAAAAATGAGTCTAGGTATTAAAAAATATTCAAAAATCACAATCTTTGATTCGACCCAAATCATCAAAGATTAGATTCATTATATTTAACTCATTACTCATTGTTTTAATAATAGTAATAATATTGCGTGTCTGGGTTACATCCCTCATAGCTCAGTAGAGGAAATATTATCCAGTACTAATGTACCGTTGTACAGGGAACGTACTAATGTACTAATAGTACATCCATGGAGGCTCTTGCCATGTCCTGATGAGATGAGGTGATGGTGATAGTGAGTATGAGGGTGTGGAACCAGTGGACACTTTTAAACCTAACTTAAGCCTAACTAACCAAACCTTGGCAACCGTTGAGGTAATTCTTCTTTCAGGAAAAGTACCTAAGATTCCAGCAGGAATCGAACCTTGGACCCCTCTGCTAGTAGCCAGGTGCATTGACCACTACACCACGGATCCGATTAACTTAATGTTAAGAATGTTCCAGACATACGCGTAGTTTCTAAGTTATGCATTCCATCCTGTTTTTTTTTTTACTTGGAATTGATTTGGTTGTGTTTAAAGGTGTCGGATCCCTGGCTTGGATGGGAACGATTCCTTTGGAGACTGGAACTCCTCCGAAATCTCATTGTACATTCCAAAAAAAGATGATGGGTTCGACTCGTGCAACATATGGTCCAACGCGACCAATACCAGCCAGAGCTGTACCAGCTGGGTGTACGATAAGACCTACTTTCAGACCTCCAGAGCTGTGGAGGTAACGCAAGTTTATAAACAAGTACCATGTTTAGTACTTCATCAGAGAAACTCTCTACGAAATAATGATGGCAGCTATCACGAAACCCACTTCGGTGGCCACATGGTATAAGGCGTTGGTCTTCCAATGACGGGGAGATTGAGGTTCACATCTCGGTCGGGTGTACTAAGCTTTTTTTTAACAAAATAGTTTTCCACTCTCCCCCCACGCAAATACGGATACACTTCCTCTAAATATAGCATTCCTAATTCATAAAAAACACTAGCGTAAATAGTACATGTGCGTATACCCAAACGGGTAGTAAGACAAGGAGATACAAAAATATCTATCACGAAATAGGCAGTGAATTAGCTACTACGAGATATTCGACACGCACTCACATTGTACATATTTTCATTCTTGTTTGGTAAATAGTTAATGTCACAAACAAAAGTAAATCATACTTTAGACTGTGGTTCCTGTATGCATAAAAAAAATGGTAATTTATATTTTGAAACAATCCGTAATATGTTTTAAGCTATGCATACACTTATGAAATAGATTTAGTTAAAACCACTTCTTCTAACGTAATTTTAAGACAAACACATTTCGTTTTACTTATTTGAAAAACATTTAGTTGGTTTTCATATGAAATCAGGTTCCGTAATGCTCATTGGTTTTCACTGGAAAGTTCGATGGGAAAAGTCTTTGAGATGACAGTATTTTCTCAGAAGTGAGCGACTTTGTTTGGAAATATTCAATTTCTGATCAAATGCTGAATATTAATAAATAATAATTGCAAGACGGTCAACTTCTAATACGGCTATTTAATATAATAATAATATTTAGCACCGCGTCTTACTACCCGTTCGGGTTATATGCTAATTTAATATAATAATTGGTTTTTTATCAACTGCTTGAATAGTAATATTGCGCGCCTGGTTTACATCACTCGTAGCCCAGTAGTGAAAATATTGTCCAGTACTAATGTACCGTTTTCTAGGGAACGTACTAATGTACTAATAGTACATACTTTCCGTGGAGGCTCTTTCCATGTCCCAATGATATGAGATGATGGTGATAGTGAGTATGATGATGATAGTGAGTTTACATCACTCGTAGCCCAGTAGTGAAAATATTGTCCAGTACTAATGTACCGTTTTCTAGGGGACGTACTAATGTACTAATAGTACATACTTTCCGTGGAGGCTCTTTCCATGTCCCTATGATATGAGATGATGGTGATATGAGTATGATGATGATAGTGAGTATGAAGGTGATAGTGAGTATGATGATGATAGTGAGTATGAGTGAGATAGTGAGTATGGGGGTGATAGTAAGTATGAGAGTGTGGAACCAGTGGAAATACTTAAAACAAACTTAGCCTAATTAACCAAACCCTGGTGACCTTCGAGGTAATTCCCCTTTCGGGAAAAATACCCAAGGTATCAGCCGAAAATCGAAGCTGAGACTCCTATACTCGTAATCCAGAAGCACTGACCACTGAACCACAGGGCTGGTTAACTGCTTTAATAAATAGTTGGAATTGGTTTTATTTAACTCTGATTTGGAAGGATTCTTAGTTTTAATGTGCTAATGCAAATAATATATATTTTCATTTTATTATTATAATGCGATAAAATTGACATTCTAATTCACCATTTTCTGTAAATTAAATGTTTTCTTGCAGTGGGACTTCGTATGTTCTCGACGCTGGATGGGAGCCGCGTCTCAATCCATCTACATGTTCGGCGTATTTACTGGGGCAGTGCTTCTGGGCACCTTGGCTGACAAGTAAGATAACTCATTATACTACTATAAAGCCACACGGCTGACTCACTCACTGACATTAATGTTTACCCAATTACATATAAGCTAGACACTTTAAATTTGACAAACTTCTAGCTTCTAGCATGTAACCGACGGGAAAATTCCAAAAAAGTTTAAAAAAATTCTTTAACCCCCGAAAAAAACTCAAAATGGTGGAGCAACTTTAAAGTTGGTGTGTACCTTTTTTTGGAGGTCTCTTCTGGCTAAACGGTAAGACCTATCAAAAAACAGCTCTGGAATTACTCATGTTTACATCCGCTTGTAAAGAAAACCCATTGGGGGTTTGGGGGCGGAGCCCTCAACGAGCAAAGCGAGTATAATAACACTAGCCGCTATGTGAGCAGTCGACCTCGCTCTCTCCATGTTATTATTGTTACTATAGTTTAAAGCCGGAGATTGATACAAGCCTTACATTACAAAGCTCGGCTAAAGCTGCTCTGTTACATCACATTTCTCGTGTTATATTACAATGCTCTGTTACATTACAATGCTCGTGTTATACTACAATACTCTGTTACATTACACTGCTCTGTTACATTTTACTGCTCTGTTACATTACAATGCTCTGTTACATTAAACTGTTCTGTTACATTTTAATGCTCTGTTACATTACAATGCTCTATTACGTTACAATGCTCGTGTTACATTACACTGTTCTGTTACAAACCAGTCACTACCTTTAAGATTTCTCTGTTGGGTCTAAAGTTGAAATATTTACTGTGATATTTCGTTAGATTTCTAGTCGTTATTTTTCTTTGCTGATCAAGTTGGTATGAAACAAATGAGTATTATATTCAATAGTACATTATATTTTTACATGATAGCTATTGTGTGCTTAGTTTAAGAGGTGAGTCTTGGAATAGATGCCAAAATTAATTTTAAAACGTATTCTTACGTCGTTCAACCTAGGTTTAATGAATGTCCCTGCCGAATTTTGCTAAAATAGGTCCACGCATATGGAAGTAATTGCAGAACAGACAGATGAAATGCCAAATGACCGAGTTAAAAAAAACAGGATATTGCTCCACTCAGTCAAATATTTCTAAACATTGGCCTAATGAACGGTAGGAAAAGACGCATTTAAACCTAGCATCTACCAAAATGCTGAGATTGGCAACCAAATATTTCCAAAACGGAAATTATTATTTTATAAAAAGTAACACTGATAATACTATTTTTTTTCCTATGCTGCAAAGCTAAACGATTTTTTTTAAATCATGACAAATGTTTGATCTTTTAGAGTAGCTATTAATTTAAAAAGTTTTCTAATTTTTAAAATAAATAATTATTTATACTTAGGCTAGGGTTTTCAATACAGTAGAATTTGACTAATTCGACATTGCTTAATTCTTAAAATTAGATAACTTTAACCCAGCATGATTCCCCATGAAATTAATATTTAAATAAATGGTAAAAAATAACGTTTAATTCGAATTTCAGAAGGAAATATTTTGATAATTGGTAGCCTAGACAAAGCTAATTTGTTCGATTTTGTAGTCATTTCAAACCGAGCTTAATTATATTTTGTTCAATAACACTTACATGACAAGAATGTCAAATAGAGTCGGAGTTATTGACGACTAGTAAAAGAGAAAGCGGGAATTATACACTGGTGGCGAGCGGGTTGCCTAAAATAAGGGATGGGTTGGCTCGGCTTTAATCGATTCTGTGTGACATAGTCACGTGTGGCCCAGAAATAAAGGGGTTAACTTGCATATTGCGCGTACTCAATGAAAGTATACAATTTTCTCATGTTAATTAGTTTTCATATAAGTTGTGCTTACATTAGTCTATTTGTTTTTTCATGTATGTAGACTATATATTGTGTATGTGTTTTATATAACATATATAAAATGGTTGTGTTTATATGTAGCATATTTTGTTGTAATTGCTGCCTAGATAATCATGAAAATGGTCAATTCAAACTTTGGGTATTTTTAAATGTTTTTAGAAATCTCTTGGACTTCTAATTAAAAACTATTCCACCGTAGTTTATTTATGTTTTCGTACACAAGAAATATAAATCAATATTTTGATCAAAAAATAGATAATTTTGACACTTTAAAGTATGGAGGGGGTGGGGGAGGATAAATTCACTGTTACCTTGTTTCTGAAAAAGGGCTTTAGGTACACATTTGTCCTTTATATGTCCAGATAGATACTTAGCTATCAAAAAAAAAATTCAAAAGGGGTTTCTACTCTAGATAAAGTATACATTTAAACTACCAAATAAAAAATTGTTTTACAGTAGAAAATTTTTCTAAACATCAAAAAATTCTAACACTAAAACTAATACTATATTAGTCAAATATCCCATAAAATATTTTATAAAAATAGTTTCAAGTTTTTTTTACTGGCTCATTTTGTGCATATTTCTTCGTATTTTGTATACACAAATATTCTTATTCCAAACAAATTAGCACCCTCACCGGTGGCTTTATAGTTTCCTCCGTTAGACTCATATTCCATTTGGTCTCCATTAGAGTTTGAGTATTTACCTTATGCAATAATTTTGATTACTCTAATATGATTTTAATGGCTTGTTTCCCTATTTTTACCACTGCCACCTTACTTTGTTATCACTATCCATTAGCGTAAGTCGTTAGTAGCTTTGTTGCGTGAAAGTGAATTTTTTTAAATTTCAAGTCAAAGTCAAAGATAAGCTTTTTTTGTTGTCATATAACACTAATCTTAACTTTTAAACTAGCCATTAAGTGTATTTAAACAAAGAGAACGTTCTAGAATAAAGAACAAAGAACTCTACTGTACATTATAACCTGGTTAATCCGAACGAATTGGGACCGAAGCTTGTTCGTATTAACCATGAGAATACAGGTTACAGTGTTTTCACTAATTTTAAGTTACATTTGAATGAGTTTATTCAAATAATAATTAATTTAACTGATGTAAAACACGTGATATGTACTATAATTATTGTTAGTCATAGGAAAACACATTGTGTTGTCTACAACATGTAAATATTAAACATTTATTATCAGATATCAACTGTTTCTTACAATTCTCTTTTAACTTTGATCTTGTTAAACAATAAAATATATTTAATTAATTTAGTCTTTTTTTCCCTCGTTTTCCGAAAATTGTGTTCGGATTTTCTGGAATTTAGAGTTACCGGGGTTCGGCCTTGTAAGGGGGGGAGGGGGATGTTTAGGGGGGGTGGCAGAGTTGGACAAAGAAGATATACACGAAGAAAACTTTACGGAGCTTGGGAAAGGAATCAATTAGAAAATAATTAAAATTCATTTTCTCGTTTCAAATAGTCAATTTGAACCATGTATTTTTTTCCAAATAGTTAGGATTTGCATATGGTATAGTATATTCCCATTCAGATAATATAAACAAATTTTAGTTTAGACTTTTGTTCCTAGCTCAAATATTGTTTGGCCAAACTTTCATTGAGCACAATGTCACCGCCTTCGTTAGTCCAAATATACATAAATATAAGTTTACATTTTTTATTTGTTGATTTAGTTTTTTTTATGCTTCAATTTTCAAATATTTATAAAATAAATAATGCTTTTTTTACATTTGGATCACAATATTATTGATCAGTGTATGGGCTTCATTAAAACAAGAAAATAACATTAATTAACTTTGTTCCTTAAAATAAATGTTGCAAAGTTTTTGTTTCTAGGCTAACAGTGAAAATATCTAAGATAAATTATTCATGATGATTTATATCTGATTTTTTTGATGTTAATTTAGAAAAAAACAAACCTTATAACACTTTATTTAAAGGAATATTAGTTTTTTTCTGTGCAACTGAGAAGCGGACAGAATTTTTACAAGTACTGTACCTAAAATCGATGCTAGAATATAGTTTTATCTATTGACACCATGTGGCAACACAATCGTACTAAGCCGATAACACTTGAACGTGACAGATCAGGGGTTTGAACACACGTTATTCTGCCCTACCCCCTTATACATATTAAAGAGATAACAGACTTCCTTGTCCAACCAACGCTTTATCCGTCTATCTTGGCAAGAATTTCAAATTGACTTGGGACTTGACTTTCAAATTACAATGTTTTCAACATTTTTTGGATATGAATATGTAACGTTGTACACAAAATATAAATATATTCATATGACGAAACCTTCAGAGGCAGTGTCTTGGTTTACAATAATGTACTGGATATCACAAGTGTGACATTACATGTATTATATTATTTTTCTAAAATTAATGTTCAAGAAGACAAATTAAAAATCACTCTACCATAAAGCCAACTGGCTGACTCACTCACTGACATTAATGTTTACCCACTTCCAGATGAGCTAGACACTTGGAATTTGGCAAACTTATAACTTATGTAAATATTTAACCCCCCAAAATATTCAAAATGTCGGAGCAACTTTAAAGTTGGTGTGGATCTTTCTTTGGAGGCCTCGTGTGGCTAAACGGTAAGACCTATTAAAACCGGATTGCGCCAGAGCTAGATTTTTTGATTTTATGTAAATTTTGCACATTTTCCACACATTAATTTTCTGACACACTTATGGGACAGCTAGACTCATAAGATTGTAAAAATAAATCAACGTTCAAAACAACGCTTGAATTACATTAGTTTACACTCACTGGGGAGTTTGGGGGCGGAGCCTACAGCGAGCAAAGCAAGTTATTATATAAAACCGCCAATAATACGGTATTATATATATATATATCATATGGCAAATATGACATATAATATATATATATATCATATATCATATGGCAAATATGACATATAATATATATATATATATATCATATGGCAAATATGACATATATATATATCATATGGCAAATATGACATATATATATATCATATGGCAAATATGACATATATATATCATATGGCAAATATGACATATATATATCATATGGCAAATATGACATATATATCATATGGCAAATATGACATATATATATCATATGGCAAATATGACAGGGAGAGACATAACAGCCAGTTTATTCGCCTATATTTATACTATTAGCCTCTCTGGTGACAGAACATTGTCCAGGGTACAACATAGGAAGTTGTCTATATGTAGACTATTAGCCTCTCTGGTGACAGAACGTTACCCAGGGTACAACATAGGAGGTCGTCTGTATGTAGACTACTAGCCTCTCATGGTGACAGAACGTTGTCCAGGGTACAACATAGGAGGTTGTCTGTATGTAGACTATTACCATCTCTGGTGACAGAACGTTACCCAGTGTACCAACACAGGAGGTTGTCTGTATGTAGACTATTAGCCTCTCTGGTGACAGAACGTTGTCCAGGGTACAACATAGGAGGTTGTCTACACGCTGTATGTTTAGCAGCTGTCACTCCTGATGGTCAAAATTTAGGTTTATACCTAAATGTTGACTGTCAGAAGTCAGCTGTGAGCTGTCAGTCGCACCATAGAAGTCATGGGGCTACTGTAGCAACGAGATGATGTGATGATAGTGAATCTGAAGTTGTGGGGCTGGTGGGATCTTAACCTAACTTAAGCCTATTTAATCAAACCCTGATAACCGTTGGGAAGGGAAAAATGCCGAATATACCAGCCTGGAATCGAACCCGGGACTCCTAGGCTCGTAGAAATTCACTGATCCCTACACTAAGATGCCAGTTATTTTACATGTGTATGCATTGTACAAACAGTTTTGTTTGAAATTAATTTTTCCACACCCGCCTCGGGGGCGAAGTTGGCTAACGCGCTAGTTTCGTGTAGAGCCTTCCCGAGGATCGAGGTTCGAATCTCGGTCGGGTGAACTGGGGGTGATTTTACTAAATGGTTCTCCCCTCTACCTTCTCGCAAATGCGGGTTCACTTCCTCTTTATACAATATTGTCAATCCCTAACCCATTAGTACTTAAGTGTATAACCCGAACGGGTAGTAAGACGTGGTACTAAATAATTAAAATACATAATATTTCCACTCTCAAATACAATTTTTTATATTTGTTTTATAATTTTCACCCCGCAAAAAAATATAAAGAATGACAAAAAAGTTGACTCTTGATAGCAAAACATTTTCTAATCAACATGCAACATCTTTTGTTATTTGCTTTAAAACACGTGGACGAAAATTAACTTGTGATGGTCAATTTTTATCTTGCAGCTAATATGTTAATTATTACTATCATTATTAGCACCGCGTCTTACTACCCGTTCAGGTTATACGCACTTACGCTATCGTGTAATGGTAGGGTGATTGTGAGATGAAATGGAGGACCTACAGTTTAACGTGGAATTCGAACCACGGTGGAGGCCTGGCATTCTCCACATTCACAAGTTGTGATTAATATACGTCTTGTCAGAGGTGACGGAAGGGTTTGGCAATCAGATAAGTCTGTGCCGGGACCGAGGATTGAACCTCGGACCTCCAGCACTGATGTCTGACACCTTATCTTTAAACCAACAGCTCACCTAATATGTTAATCTAAGACTAAATAAAACACAATGGGATTGGGTGATTTGGGTAGCCATAAGACATACATTAGGGTGTTCCAAGTTGGTCTACGTTCCAAGGATGAATAGGAATATAAGCTCCTGTGTTTTCACCTCACACACGAGACATTTTATAAGTTTGCAGGAAAACTTGGTCCAATTATAATATATCAAGTAAATTAAATAAAAAATAAAACATTCATATGAATATCTGCTTCCCGATGTTTGAATTCCGAACTTGATTCATGGCAGGGCGGGTCGTTATTGATTTCGTGGTGTTCTCTTGATATAGACGGTCTGGGTGCTTAAATCAGTTGGTTTCTGCCCTCAGCTAAGTTCACGTTCTGATTGTCAAACCGAGGCGACTGTTAAATTTATTAAAAAATGTACCTGTTATTTTATCAATACACACCTGACACCATTAGACAACATACTAAAAATTAGGATTTTTTTATTACTCTTTTGTGAAAACACATTTCCATATATATTATTCATGAATATCAAATAAGGTTTAATTTCTTTAGTCCGAGACCCTTGGGACCTAACAAATACTGGTCCACAAAATTCGACTCCTAAGAATCCTCAATATACTCCTTATGGTTATACTTGCCATATCACTCTGCATACTTATGGCTGTTTCGTACAAGGATGTAGAACCAAAACACTCGGTCGCATATGTAAATAACTTTGGTGCCTTTGTACCGCTAATAGCTCCGTCCTGGTGGCCACTCCTCAAACTAATGGCGGCAGATTAAAAATGTGCCGGATCATGGGAATTGCCAGATCAAAGAATGCGGAACTAAATAGTTTCAACATATACCTTTTTCTTTAATTTTAAGTATTTATGGATTTGTACCAATGTGACTAAGATTTTTAAATATGAATATGCAGTAATATAATGATCTAATATTGTCTGGCTGATAGAGGTTATTTAGGGGGAAACTTATCTCTCTGTTTCACCCAACATGCGATGAAATCAGTTATTGGCCCACACCACGGTCAGACTGGTGAGGCCAGCTCAAAGCTTACCGGTAGTTATTTTTTCTCACCACGTGTTAACATATTAAATTGAATTCATTTACATTTCCTTATTTTTAAAACTCACTAGCATTACAAAATCCCTAAACCAACCTACAAACAGAAATAATAAAATAATATAGGTTTTGAATTGAACTTACCAAGGGATGACAGTATTTCATTACGGTGTTTGTACAAAAGTTGGGCATGTCTGCTCGTCTGACTCGCAAATTATCAATTCAGCAATTTCTTCTTTATGTATAGAACAATGAACAAACAGCCATAGAATTGAACCCGTCTTGTCCTGTGGTGTTTCTAAGGAACGTGTTGATTCTTTTCAACGTACTGAAACTACACTCCAACCGCGGAACTGAACTGTAATGCAATATTTACTGTTCCAAATGTTTTAAACCTACATATATTTTCCAAATGAATTACACATTCCTCATGTTTTTTTAATTCTTCCACATAAATGTTTAATATCTTTACAACCTACCATTGTCTACAACCCCTCACCGTCAAATAATAAACAATAAAAACCAAGTAAGCTCTATTTTTCTTACTCATAGTCAACTATAATTATTGTTTACCAAACCACGCATTAGAAAAAGTTCTGTTTTCCTTGCCATCCACCTGCATATAAATTCACTAGGTTGATCTTCTCCTAACCGTTTAATTTTAAAATTTTCTTGCAGTTTTAGTGAAAGAAAAAACGGAGTTTTTTAAAAAAAATAAAGAATTTACTTTATTCATTTTAACTAATCACTTTCACTCGTCACCTTATTTATTGTGTCTTTAACACACACTACATTATTATTATTATTATTATTATTATTATTATTATTATTATTATTAGCACCGCGTCTTACTACCCGTTCGGGTTATACGCAAACACACACTAAAATACGCTAAAAGAAAATTGAGACCATCTTTAGAGAATCGCGGGCACTCATAGACTGGCCCCACGAGCTACGGTTTCACTCGGAGTGGAATGACCCTGAGAAATATCTCCCACTGGGTGACGGGGCTTATCTGAGAGGGGCTGGCCCCTGTCAGCATCTCTATCATTAGTCATTGGAGTCTCGAGCGCTGGTATACTGGCGTGACGATTGGAGCGAGTAATGCATCCTCTTGGGATTGGAATACTGTACAACGAATAGAATAATTCACTGTGTGTAGAGAATAGTGCTTCACTTCATATTAATAAAAAAAAATTACAAAATATGTTATAAAATAAAAAGAACACATTGATGTCAACTGACTTCACCCATGTAGACGCTGTGTTCATGCTTTGCTCTACAGCAAGTCCTTGGCTTACGTGGATTTGACTTATGCGGTATCGTAGATACGCGGTTTCGGAACTTAGACTTGCAACACCATCTATCGAGCTTCACTTCAAGCATAATCTGACAAACAACTGATACTATCCTCACCATTTTGTTTGTTTCTACTTTGAGGACAAGTTGAATTTTCTCAAAGTTTTATTTTTATAGGCATACATGTCAAACTTTATCTTTCCTCGGAAACAAACATATATGTTAAAAATACATCGTATTTTAAACACCATCTGACTTAAGTGGTTTTTTACACCTTGCACGTAAATCTTCCAAACGAATCAACCGTGTAAGTCGAGGACTTAACTGCATATTTGTTAGAGCACAAACAATAGAGCACTACTTTTTAAATAGTTTTCGTTGCTGTATTTAATATCCTGGTGTGTTATTAAAATGATAATAGTTTTACAATATAAATATTTATTATCAACTGTTTTCAGGTATGGAAGAAAAACCATATTCTGCATTTCCGCAGTTCTCCAAGTTATTCTAGGAGTGGGCGTGGCTTTCGTTTCCGAGTACTACTCGTTTCTCGTAACCCGGTTCTTTTACGGAATGTTTGGTTCAGCGGGCTCCTATATCACAGGGTTTGTACTCAGTGAGTATATGTTAGAGTTTGTACTCAGTGAGTTTATCACTGGGTGAGTTACTCAAAGTTTACTTCACCAGAAACTATTGAACACGAGTGGAACAAATTAAGGTGAAACATTGTAACATTGGATGGACTTAATCTATTGTTAATTTAGGATAGAGTTATAACTATTTTTTTTAACGAAATCTTGTATAAATATTTAACCAATCAAAGCACCTCATCTTAAAGTGTAGAAAGTTATTCAAGTATGTATATTATCTTATTTGAGGTAGTAAAGCACCCTTTAGCGATATAATTTGTCAAAATGGATTGATCATCTTATTTTATGCAAACAACCAAATAATTTATTAATCTTATTTTAACAACTAACACTGTTTATCATGTGTAAATTAATTAAACGTAATACTTTTCATAATACTTCTATTTCTTGCTAAATATCTAGTTTATAAAATGAGTATTCATAACATTAAAGAATTGAAAATTGAATTTGAAATTTTCTTTTGTTTTCAAAAGTTGTGATTCCTCTAGTCTTGGAATTAAATTCTTGCGTGACAAGGCTGGTAAAGTCCTAGCTGAGGACATTTGGTATGAATCCTGGAAAGACGCACGAAGGAGGCTAGAATCCTTCATCAGCATTAGCTTCCAGACATTTTTATTGCTGTTTCTTATATTATTACTTTTTTCGCTGCGTCTCACTGGCCGTAAGGGCTACACTCATATATATATATATGAGTGTAGCCCTTACGGCCAGTGAGACGCAGCGAAAAAAGTAATATAATATATATATATATATTAACTACGTAAATATTGTAGGAATGGAGAAGGTAAAACTTAATGGAAACGTAACCGCATTTGCGCTGAGGTAAGAGTGTAAAACCATTTTGAAAAACAGCTCTCACTACACCCGACAGGTACTCGAACCCCGATGACTCCATAATCAGCTGTCCAGTCTATTGCGAGAGTGACCCCTTATACCATTCAACCACCAAAGCGGGTATCTTTTATATAAAATCAATTAAAATGAAAGACTACCATGTCTACTCCTGCGTCACATATGTAAGAATGTTATTTGCTTACAGGATACCGAAGTATTCCTGACTTGGTTCCAATGTGTACATTTTAATGTAGGTACTGTTTGTGTAAGGAACCCTCCTGTAAATAAATATACAGATTTAATTCAAATGGATTTAGTGTTAATTTAGGTGTCCCTGGGTTAAGATATGTTCTAGAGTAGAAGTGATATTTGTTTATAAGTTCTCTCCCTGCAAAGCATTAATCGAGCTACATGAATTTCAACTTTGTTTCAGCCATGGAGATTGTCGGACCTTCCAAGAGAACAGCTTGTGGGGTAACAACTCAGGCATCGTTTGCACTGGGCTGCATGCTGGTGGCATTTTGGGGATTCTTGATTCCCAACCGGCAACTCTTACAAATAGTGTATGGTCTCCATGGAGCGTTGCTGTTAGGTCATTGGTGGTCGGTACTAAACTAATACACACTTACTTTATAGCATTAGAAACTTGAAAGTTCATTGACACACTTACAAAAGTACGCCACCGATCACTCTCTTGAGATAGTTCTATCCAGTCCACCTTATTACTCTCAGGGTTTAAGGAATTTTAAAGTTCAAGGCCACTAAAACGTAAGTTATCAATTAAAACCTATTCTGAGACACATTCATTCAAACTCTAATCCTTACACACAACCTCCTTCAAATACATTTTCACATTATCTTAGCATTGACGCCTCGGCCTACCAAGGGGTCTTGTATCTTCAGGTTTCCCAACTAAATTGTTGTGTACATACCTGTCATCACCTATACACACCACATTATGACAAACTCACATCATCCTACACGCCTTGATTAACCTTAGTATGTTTGGGGATACAAACAAGCCACGAGTTTCTTCATTTCGTCTATTTCTCCATTCTTCTATTTGTTCTTCATTCTTAGACCCAAATATCTTTCTCTGCACTTTATTTTATCAAAAAAACTTTCCTTAAAACTAGAGATTAAGCTTTAGTGGATCTTCTCACACCTTCAAACATTTAAGCTTTATGAAATTTTGGATAATTTTTGGGTATGTGTATGAAAGTACAAATCATTACAGAATTATTTTTGGTAATACTTTACACAGCCCACGTTGAATTAGCTTTTAATAGCATTGCCCATATCTGTTGATATGTACATTTTGATTGAATACTTTGAACTAATCACGCCAATGGGGCCTTATCTTGTCCTTTGCTGTGCAGGCTTATTGATGAGTCCCCCCGATGGTTGTGGGCGCAAGGACGAGTTCATGAAGCAGTGACTATTGTGGAGCGAGCCATGCTCACCAATAAGCACCCAGTTCCACTCGACGTGGCTCAATTCGTTTCCAAAGGACTTGCTACTAGCGGCAAGCGGGAAGACCGCAGTTATGGAATCAGTGATATCTTCAAAACTCCGAACATGCGGTGCAGAGCCTTCAATGTTTGTTTTAATTGGTGAGAGACTAATTTTCAGACCCATTTGTGATTTTCTTAATTTTTATCATATGGACCAAATAGCAGTCATCAAGCACAAACTTCGGAGTAAGTGGGATATAAATGATTCGGAGCTCACCATATTAATAATGTTAAGAATATGAGCATGTATATTAAATTATTTTAAAGCTCCAAATATTTAATTAAAATAACTTTAGGGACTACATCAATTTGCCCAAACACACATGTGCACGACACATGCTTTTTGTGGCTATGCCTAATAGCCATTCTCTCAACAACAAAAACAAAAAAATAGCTACTGACTTTATTTCAACTTCATAAAATGAAGAAAGGTTGTTTTTTTGCTACCACATATACTTAATTATATAGTTAATTATTTATAATGACATAGGTGACCTGGTGGTCTAGGGGTAAGGTGTCAGACTTCTGTGCTGGGGTCCGGGGTTCAATCCTCGGTCCCGCCACAGATTTATCTGATTATCAAACCCTTCCTTCACCTCTGACAAGACATCTTGTGAATGTGGGGAATGCCAGGCCTCCACCGTGGTTCGGATTCCACGTTAAACTGTAGGTCCTNTTCGGATTCCACGTAAAACTGTAGGTCCTCCATTTCATCTCACAATCACCCTACCACTACACATTAGCGTAAGTGCGTATAACCCGAACGGGTAGTAAGACGCGGTGCTAATAATAATAATGTTAATGACATACAGTTCAAAAGTAGCTTTTTTCCCTCAACTTGTAATGAAACTCTTGCTCTAAAATACTTTATACCAACGGATAATCAATTCAATAGTGAAAACTCAATGTATATGTAATAAACCCATTAGCAAAGAACTCAAATAAAGTATCACACACCTGGGATAGAACTAAAATTCTTGTTCTTTTACACTTTATCTAATAACTCATTTTTTCTCTACAATTACAGGTTTGCCAACAGCTTGGTGTTTTATGGCTTATCGCTGAACACGGGAAAGCTTTATGGCAATCCATTTCTGGTACTTTTTCTGGCTTGCCTTGTCGAGATTCCCAGCTATATCATGACAACATTGTTGATGGATCGAACTGGACGTCGAAGTTTGACCAGTACTCTCATGCTGCTTGGTGGTCTGGCCTGCTTAATCTCAGCTTATATTCCACAAGGTAAGCCAAGTGGTCACACATAATCCCTGGTATAAAGAGCGGTGTAAACTCATTCAATTGGAAACTAGATAACTCGAAACTTATTCCATAATCCCAGTTAACCTGATCTGGACTTTATACTGGGGAATTATGAAACATACATTATCATAATTGGATGTTCTATTTTTCAACAGGTCCATTGCCTTGTCAACATTGAGACCTCCAGCATGTCCTATCAACAACTTCATATTTTATATACTGAAATTTCATCTTCTTTCTTTGTTTAAGGTCATCCATCAGTACACATTCGTGACCTTCCTGGTCTAATTTCCCTTCCATCTTATCTTCCATGAAATCACTCGATAAACTATTTACTTTCATAATGTGGCCCATCCAGTTGGCCTATCTTCATAGAATCACCTGCAGAGTTGTTCTAGTTTCATTTACTCTTACTATTCCTGCCCTATCTTCATTAGTCACCAAATCTCTCCACTTTATCCTCCCTATTCTACTCCATTACCAAAACTCAAAGTTTTACAGATATTTCTTCTCCTTTTTCCTGAGGGTCCATGTTTCAGCTTCAGCATTTTCTCCTCTCGAAAAGTACATGTGGTACTCTCTAGTCTCTAGATTCCCTTGGTCACTGCACCACGATTCACTTTCACCATAATACACACTTAATGTATCTCCCTTTCAATCTTCATATTTTCCGGTTTTACTCATTTTTCCAGTGTCGTGACATTACAAGTCCCAATGACAAAGTTTCTAGAATCATAATGTGTTGGACATTTCCAAGACTATTAATCTAGGAAATATTAACTCATGAATCTTTGAACCTCGATACTATTTATATATACATTCATACATACTTACATGCCTAATCACGCCGTTCCCTTACAGGGTATGCAAGAATCTTTAAATTTATCTCATAAAACAACAGCTCAGTACTTAATCCATCCTCACCAACTTTCCCCACACTTCCCTCTCCTTGTAAACTCACTTCTCTTCAACAACATACTTACACAGTCATAAATGCTCTTTCATTTTTAAAACTCTTAATGTTCCTCTTTTTCACACATTCGTATACAACATTTAGCCACATCTTACATGATCTACCCCTTCCTCTTGGTCCACACACACTCTACATTCATATATTTTCCCTGTCACTCGATCCACATTCATCCTCTCAACATGCCCAAACCAATGTAACACGCTTATTTCACTATTTATATAATTTAATAAACTCAAATGTTGATTTCCAATTATTAGGTTTCCACCAAGCCCAACCTGTATGATTGTTAGGTACTTGAAGCGTTATATAGTGCCATGGACTCTAGATTAAAGATCATTACTCCAATAAAAAGACCCGGCTTTAAGTAGATGAGGTTTGAAAAGCCTACCCTTGCGTTGATTAAATACATGGTATTACTCATAGTAATGCATTTACTCAGTCATTCAAATGACATCTGGCTTTAAACTTTAGGGCCTTGGTTCTGAATTTATTACGTTCAATTCCTATATAATTCAATACCAAAAATAAGAGAATATATCAATGTATCAATGTAAAAGCTTCTCTCTATTGTGTATTGTTCCCTCCACCAACCACGGAAGGTAGCAGTCTTACCTTGACTGATCACATTATGGTCCTATCGTACACGCTATATCATAGTGGAACCAAGCAAGGTAAACTTTTTAGCTTACAGGATAGATGAGGGGTATATTATTTTTTTAAATAATGGTTTGATAGTGACATTTAACACAAATATATATCGTATTAAATGAAGGTATGTCATTTATTTAAGGCATATCAATATATTGTATTATTATTATCATAATTTATTCAGAATGCAATATTGTTTCTAATTGCAGACACTCAAATAGGAAGTGTGTCTGCCACATCTGTGGTGATGCTCGGCAAGTTCTTCATTGCTGGTTCATTTGCTATCATCTACAACTACACTGCAGAGCTGTTCCCGACGGTCGTAAGGAACACCTCCTTAGGAGTGGGCAGTATGTGTGCGCGTCTTAGTGGCGCACTTACCCCCCTTATTACACTACTGGTGAGATAGGTCCCATATGGTCATTAGCTCCCCTCATATTACTGATGAGACAGGGCCCATATGGTCATTAGCTCCACTCATATTACTGATGAGACAGGGCCTATATGGTTACTAGCTCCACTCATATTACTGGTGAGACAGGGCCTATATGGTCACTAGCTC
>CABEEJ010009036.1:0-20600 GCA_901482245.1 Timema douglasi
CGTGTTGGACTAGACTGCCGATGTCGGGGAGATCAGGGTTCGATCCCGGTTGGATGTACTGAGGGTGGTTATTACAAAATAGTTTTCCACTCTCCCTCCACGCAAATGTGGGTACACTTTCTTTAAATTCTACCTTCCTCATCACAAGGTCAGTTTTATTTTTTTATTTGAGATTTTTAACGTGCATTTAATGAACCGACCGATTATATCAGAACAAGAAAATTTATATGAGCGAGAGTGAAAGAGCCTACCAATTTTGCCGGGAAAGATCTTTTCACTTACCTTCCAGGGCTCTTTTATACTCCACAATAGACATGGGACCGACGGCTTTACTTCCCCTCCGAAGGAAGTTGTGCTACGGATTGTTATCACTCAAGAAAAATATGTCGACCCCAGTTGGGTTTGAACCCACAAACATAGCAGCACTATTTTGATTTGGCTGGAAACAGAAGCTCTGTCAAGGGAGGTGTAGATAGCAGCACTGTTTTGATGTCGCCACAGCCGCCCCGTGTGAAAGCTGTCTAAACTTTAAATTATGTGTTTCAAAAATATTGCTAGCCAATCCACTTTAGAGTTGAACGTAATTAAACGTTGACTTCGGTGGTCTTGGTGTAAAGTGCTCGCCTCAGGACCCGATATTTATGGGTTACCCGACCGGAGTTGACGGATTTTTCTTGATCAATAAAAATTCGTAGCACAACTTTCTTCGGAGTGCAAGTAAAGCAGTTGGTCCTATGTAAATTGTGGCATTTAAAATAACTCTGAAAGAGTAGGTGAAAAAAAAAATCCTGCAAAATGTATGAACCCTTTCGCTCTTGCTCATAAAAACTCTCGTGTACCGATATAATCCGTCGGATCAGAAAGCGAACGTTAAATAACGTTAAATATATTGTGTTTTACGCGTACCACTGCCATTATAACCCACAAGACGACAATAAGACTGCTACAAACCAACCGACAATGATTTTAAAATTGTAGCGTTCTCCGAACAATTGAGCGAGAAATTAAAGTTTACAACAATAAAAAAACTGGAATAATAGCTCATTATTTATAAATCACACTTGAAACTCATACTATATAAGAAAATATTTTTGAATGAAAAATAACTAAAGATACTGTTTTAGATTACTCTTACCACTTACATAATGTGGCCCAACAATTAATTTTGTTTTCCATGGCGGTTGGACACAAATATTTGTCTCGAAGAGCTAAAAATAATGGCCGACAAGAATAGAGCACACACACACACAAACAATTAATGTTTTAAAGTTGGGACCAATAAAGTATGTTTACTATTGTTAAGTTTATTTCACTAAGATACTATTAGAAGCTAGTCATACCTTTTAAAAGCGGCTAAGATACTTGCTCGTAAATGACGTCTTGGAGGCAGATCATGAAGTTATTTTGTTGAGAACGTTTCTTTTAGTTTCAAATTTCACGAGAAGGTATTTTAAACCGAATTGTTCATATTTGATTAGCATTACATTAGAAAATATCACAACAAATTAATTTAAAGTAATTTCCTTTGACATATTTTTTCTTAAACTTTGCTACTTTACATTATCAATTTTCTAGAGAGAGAGAAATTAAGAACATAACTTAACAAGAATATTCGCGCCGATACCTCGCATATTCAATCCGGTGATGGATTTTCAAAACTAACAGGAAACTACAAGGAATCTTACCACCAAGCTGCTAACGAGATCTAGCGGGGTTTAAGAAAACCCAAAGGCGTCGGTGGCTCAGTATCCTTATAAAAAAAATAACGCAGAATTTTTATTTGAGCAGATTTTACTGAATTAAAATTTGTGAAATGAAACTTTAAACGTATTTTAAATTATTTAATGTTTTATGAAAATATAATAGTCATGGTAGGGCTTATAAAAAAAATCATCTCTAAAGTGGACCAAACTTAGATTTAAACAGCTCACCCTGATCGTTGACGAGAGTGGCTTTCTGGGGACAGAGTAGGAAGGTCTGTTGCTGCTCTCAATTAATAAACACTAGGCAGGCCCTACTAATTAATATCTATAAATATTTACACTTCTTACATTATAATTTCAAGATATAAATTATTGAAATTGTATCATGTTACGTTTTATCAAGTATCCCGTGTTGAGAAGGGGGGCGTAATTATTAGGAAAGACGCTCACATTGGCTATGAACTATTTGTTCCAATAATCTCGTAAAACAATAGTATGGTGATCAGATAGCTTAAAACCCATTTTCGGTTTGTAATCTTGACCGGTTTGTTCCTACATTTTCGTGATTCTAAATTTAAAAATAAAAGTTCAATAGGTACACCTTTATAACTAAATAAAACAACATGATGATGTGATATTTATCAAAGTTATCATCGACGTATTTTTGCGGTTGATCTCGTATCAAGTACTTAAAAGCCGTTTAGTTATTGCTGAAAGAAACAGAGTACTGTATGATGTAGGCCTATTTAATAGTACATACGTACTTCGTACTTAATGTTCTATTAAGATTATTTTCAGGAAGATATTTTTATCTTGACATGTTGTGTATAGCATGTTATTATGTCTATTGTTATCAAGACTGCCACAAGGAGCACATGTACACTCTAAAATAATATTAATATATTATTATTATTATTATTATTATTATTATTATTATTAGCACCGCGTCTTACTATCCGTTCGGGTTATACGCACATCAATAATAAACAAACCAACTAAGACTCACTAAGATGAGAAATTATTAAAGTAATTTGAACTAATATTGCTGCAATAATGATAATTTTTTTAGTTGCAATTCCATTTTTAGATCTTCTTTATTTAATTGATGCAATATAACAACCTATTATTAAATATAGGTTTAATATGTATGTGTTATTATTGGTCTACTTGTTGATTTAGTAATTTTAAATGAAATAATATATTATTTGATTTTATAAACAATAGAAATTTGGCTTTAAAAATTTATAAAATATTGGTAAGGGTTGTGCTATTTTATGGACGATAAAAATAAATGTAGGTACATTTGAAGTATTTATACACACACATGCATGAGTGCGCACATATAACCATTATTATTTATTATTATTATTATTATTATTATTATTATTATTAGCACCATGTCTTACTACCCGTTCGGGTTGTACGCACTTACGCTAATGTGTAATGGTAGGGTGATTGTGATATGAAATGGAGGACCTACAGTTTAACGTGGAATCCGAACCACGGTGGAGGCCTGGCATTCCCCACATTCACAAGATGTTGTGTAAAATACATTAGAGGAGTTTAAATTTGTTAGTGTTTGCTGTTAAATGCTCATTGACCCTTTTCTAGCCCCTTATAAAAATGTTGCTATTCAGGTTAAAAGATTAAGTGATAACAGGTTTAATATAGAAACCTAAGAAAACGTTTACATAACACTTAACTTATAAGTAAACTACATGTTAAGTAAGTTAGTAATACATTCATACTAGAAATAATAAAACACACCAAAAAATACTATTGTTTTTTGTAAGAAACATTAGTATTTAGATTAAATTAGTATGGTTAGGTGGTGTGACTTCTGAGCATGCATAAAATAAAATATCACATAAGTTATAACATAGTTTTTCAAATAAAATGCTTACTGATCCACCGATACCCGTTCTTTAAACTACGTAGGTCCTGTGAAAATACATAGAGTGTAGCAGAGAGCAGAAAATCATTTCAAAATAATATTGACCCATTGATTATCAGATTTGTGGTCCTAAATTAAATATTTAATTGATCAATGTTTTTAGTCTAATAAATAAACCTTCACCGCAAAACTCTGTCTAATAAGACTATTTAAATGTAAAGTAATCTAACAAAAACCAACCCTTTATTTTTGTGAGTTTGGATAATTTCCAGGTGGATGGATAGCTTTGGTCAGCGTTTGAATGGAAATCCACCAGAGGTAAGCCTATCATGAACTGTAATATTGGCCGAACAACCAATGGCGTCACACTCCAATTAGACTGATCTGTCAATGACCGAGAGATCGGGGTTTAAAACCCGGTGGATATTTCCAATATGGTCTCCCAATATCCTTTCACTAAAATGCGGGTAGATTAAACCCTACCTTTAAAATACTTTCTCCCTCATACCTACTATTTAAACGCTATAACCTGTACAGATAATAGGAAAGACGCGGGTGATAAAACAAAAATAATATTAATTTATGTTTCACAGTAGGTCTACTTACTGACTTTTATTTCATGTCACAAGTATTCTCTGGAACGTCACTATTCATTTGGCATAGGTACAATCAAATAAAGCTGCCATTCTCCCTACTCCAACACTGAGGGCAAAATTATTTGATTTTTCCTTGTGTCATATATGATAAATTTTATAATATTTAGTAGGCCTATCCATTTTCGCAACAACAAAAGAAATGTCCGTTGCTATCAAAATTTATAAAATCATTCTATATTATTTAAAATAAATCAAAAATAAAACTAACCTAACTACAGTGATCTACAAAATCCTAGATTGTAACCCAATGATGACTAAAGATTGTTATTATGTATTACACATGAACAGTTTACAAGTAGAACAATTTATTTCTATAAATATTATGTTAAAACAATTAGGCCTGCTGTTTTATTATTTTGATTATAAACATTTCTAGACCTACATCTTCAAATGATTGAAATATAATATTGCACATTTCTATTAAAACTGGGGACCTGCCTCGGTGGCGTAGTTGGCTAACGCGCTTGTCGTGATGAGCTCAACTGCTGAGGACGGGGAGATCGAGGTTCGAATCTCGGTCGGGTGAACTGGAGTTGGTTTTTCCTAAATGGTTTTCCACCCTGCCTCCACGCAAATGCGGGCTCACTTCCTCTAATTCAACCTTCCCAATTCCTAATCTATTAGCGTAATTAGTACTTAAAGCGTATAACCCGAACGGGCAGTAAGACGCGGTGCTAATATTATTATTAAAACTGGGAAAGTTATTTCAATCCAGTCTGAGATATCTTGGTGCATAATAGTATTTCTTTGGTTTGTTGTCTCTTCTTGAATTAAGTTAGTGCTGAAATATTCTTTCATTTTGGAAAGTGCATGTTAAATATCCCAAAATAAATGCATATTTTTTCTTTAATAACGAATGTATTAACTCGAAACTTATATAAGTTGTATTTCAACATCTTTTGTTTCAGGGTAAAGTTGACGCCACTGTGAGATGTTTAAGTTAAACACTGGCCTTTTTATGATTCTAACATCACATCTACTAAAAACTTTATCATAAACTTTTTATTCCCATTTTTATAAATATCATTTATTAGACCATATATGACCAGACCTTTTTTGCTAATTAAAACGAAGATTTTTATGAGAGGGGGGAGGGGGTGACCACATGTGAAGTAAAAAATTTAATACAATTAATTAATTAATACATAGTTCCTCAACAAATATCTGTCCATGAAATTTGGCTATTTATATCTAAGAAAATTAAAATGAGTTTCCCATCTAGAGTTGTTATTTTTTGAATAAAACAAATTACAGTACTTTTGTGGATATTTTGACAAATTTTAGTGGGCTACCTAAATTTTTTAAAACATTTCCTATTTCACTTATATGAATCAAACAGTTGAAAAGATGTTTGAAGAACTTCCTGAACCTATCGGTTTCGCGACATCTTGTGATGTTAAACTTGATCTAGGTCAAGCTCCCACGCCTTTGAACATTAAATGTGAAACAAAACCCTTTCCCATTCTACTAAACTGTGTGAAGGAAGAAACGTTGATTGAAAACGACGAGCAGAATTTAAAACCTTTGTTTTCAAATGACCTGCTGGATCACAAGATGAATGAAGTAAAAAAAGAAGACCAAACTCCTTTGTTTCCTTTTGTACCTAATGTGAAGGTTGAGGTTGAGGTAAGTAGTTTGGCATTCACCCATTAACTTTATACTAAATCTGATTAAAGATTCAAAAATCAAAACTTTTTAATAAATGTTAAAAAAAATAGTTTTACAACAATTTGCATTGTATTCACAACATAATGTACAGTAGCCCCATGGCTTCTTTGGTGCTGACTGAAAGCGCACAGCTGACAGCTAAAAGCTTTGAAAAGTTACCGGACCAAATTATGTATCCCTACGCCTAACCATATGATCTGCAAAAACATGTGTTTAGCAGCTGTCACTTCTGACGGTCAAAATTTAGGTATTATGCCTAAACGTTGACTGTCAGAAGTCAGCTGTGAGCTGTCAGTCAGCACCAAAGAAGCCATGGGGCTACTTTAAAGAAGTATTTAACATATGCTAAAATCAGTTTGTTGGTGGTTAAAGGGGCCTTGGTTTAGAAAGTATTAGTCCTAATTATGACATACATATTTGTAGATGTTTTGATGAAGAGTGATGTTAGCCTAGCCGTGTGGTCAGGTGTGGATGAATGGGTAAGGGAAAGTCAGGAAGTAAGTCTCATCCAAGCCCCAAAAGTTAAGCTATTTATGAGAAGGTACGAGTTGATGTCGTCTAGATTTTTATGTGTACGTATGAAAACAGGCATTCGTGGAATTATGTTGGTTGCTGGTTATGCTCCAGTGGAGGACCAACACAAGAAAGGGAGAGCCAAGGTTTGGAATTAGCTCAATGAAGTCTTGAATGCATGTGAACTAAGTCAAACAATTATCTCTTTAGGTGATATGGGTGACTTGGTGGTCTAGGGGTAGGTGTCAGACTTCTATGCTAGCGGCCGGGGTTCTATCCTCGGTCCCGACACAGATTTATCTGATTACCAAACCCTTCCTTCACCTCTGACAAGACATCTTGTGAATGTGGGGAATGACAGGCCTCCACCGTGGTTCGGATCCCACGTTAAACTGTAGGTCCTCCATTTCATCTCACAATCACCCTACCATTACACATTAGCGTAAGTGCGTGTAACCCGAACGGGTAGTAAGACGCGGTGATAATAATAATAATAATAATTTAGGTGATATGAATGGAGGGGTGGGTACCCAAAGAGAGACTTCAGAGAGTGTTAGGTAGGTATGGTGATATAATTGGCAAAAAAGGTTTATATGTGTCACACACATAGTTTAAATACAAAAATATTCACTTGTATACATCACAAAGGGGGATATTTGATATTTGAGAATGCTGTATATCTATGTCGTACAATGCCGCCAATGATGCCATCTGGTTGACATTTTATTTTGTAAACCCACTTGCAATCCACAACTTGATCTCGAGTTGAAAGAACTTAGTCACAAGTAAGTATTATTTTGGACTAATGAAAACATTTCCTCTTCCATAATTTTAAATCATGAACAATGAACAACTGGCGGCCGGGGTTCAATCCTCGGTCCCGGTAAAGATTTATCTGATTACCAAACCCTTCCTTCACCTCTGACAAGACATCTTGTGAATGTGGGGAATTCCAGGCCTCCACCATGGTTCGGATTCCACGTTAAACTGTAGGTCCTCCATTTCATCTCACAATCACCCTACCATTACACATTAGCGTAAGTGCGTATAACCCGAACGGGTAGTAAGACGCGGTGCTAATAATAATAATAATAATAACTTTGTACACATTTTTTCGTTCAAAGATAATTTTGTGCCAAGAGAGACGCATTTGATGAAATGGACTTTTAAATCAATTGACTTTGGGTTTTAATATTTAGGCGTACCGTTGTGTCCTCGAATTTTGTATGGAGAAAATAGTGGCAACCAAGTCAACTGCTTTGTACTAATAGAACAATCATGTTCACAATCTAATAAACATCTCGCCCAAAGGGTCTTATGTAATTTGTTTGTTTGTAGGATTGTAATCCTGTGACCACTCAGTTAATCATTGGACAAGAGAATCAGATGAAACTTGAAAATATCACAAACTGGCCACAATGTGAAAGGTAAAGCTTACATATATATGTGTATATATGTATATGCCTGCTGTTTTTCTGCTCGTTCTAAGTAGTTTTGAATTTTCACATGCCCATCTCACACTCTGCTTTAAACTGAACACAGGACAAATCCTGGGTAGGTCAATCTAATAACATTGATACGCAAAGTCAAGGGTCCTGGGTTTGATTCCTCGATACAGGTGTCATTTTTCAACTAGGTTGAGAGGGTGAAGTAAAGAGAGAAACTAGAGGGAGAGTTGGAGGGGTGAGTGTGTATGTGTGTGTATAATTTATACAGGGTGTCTACAATTCGGGAAAATCAGGGAAAACGGTAATTAGCCGGGAATTTGAAGTGATCGGGAAAAAACGGGAATAAGCCGGAAATTTGGTAAATTACAACAAAAATCCGGGGAAAATGATAATTTACCCTAAATATGAAATACAATAATCAGTAAATTATAATGTAATTTTTTTGTTTGTAGCTGTGTAATATATTTTAAATTCCTAGTAAACAATTTCAATTCAAATTTTAAAACTTATTATTACTATTCAAAAAATTATTAATAGAAAAACGAGGGTGGAGGGGGGGCAGGGCGAGTTAGAAGGATGTGACATACTTTTTAGTCGTGAATTTTAGGAAATGATCAGGGGAAATCAGGGAAAAGGTTGGGGATTTCATTGGTCAAGTTTTTAGTAGACACCATGTTTATAGGAGGGGTGAGAGTATATATTTTCAAATTGTAAAACTACAATTTGAAAACACTTAGTGTAAAATTATGAAATTATTTTTATATTATATTTACTTCTTAAATTTATAGAATATTAAGCAGGTTTCTATTCCCAACGACCAATAAAAAAAAGGTTTGTTCAAGGAAAAAGGTTTACTCTATTTTGTAAATACCTTAAAGCTTTGATTTTATTTTTAGTTGTAGAAATTCGTCGAAACATAAAAAATACATTGTTGTGTTCCATTTGTATTACAGCTCCAACAATTTAATGGAAGGAGATGACGAGTTATGTAGTTTGAAATTATCCTATGAAGGACCAAAGGCAAAGTATATTACTCAGTCTGCCAATATAGCCATTCAGAGCTCAGATGAAATAAACACGTGTAAAGTCACAAATAAGATTGCAGAGGAAGTTGAGAAGAACCTTGAGAGAGATACGCAGGGAAACTCTAACAAACGTGCGCTGCGCCAATCTGAGAAAGATGTTCAAGATGGTGCCGAGATAGTACAAATGGATCGCACCAGTCAAGGTTGGAATATTTTGTTTCTCAGTATACTAGTTGTTTTTGGTCTTATATCTTTAGTTACTACTCATTGGGTACCTCTTATTAAACTGTCATGACAAGTGGTAAGCTTTGTGGATGTATATACCCCGGCTTGAGCCATCCCTAACAATTGTGTGTGTTGTTCTTTAAAATCTACACTAATATTATAAACATGAAAGATGTGATTTTTTTGTTTGTAATGGATAAACTCAAAAACTACTGGACCGATTTTAAAAATTCTTTCACCAATATAAAGCTACATTATCAGCGAGTAACGTAACATAGGCTATATTTTATTTTGAAAATTTGATTTATTCCTCATAAAAATGTCGATAGTCACTCATATTTTATGGTAGAGTCTATGATGATTCTTCAATATGTGTGTTGAAAATAATAATTCGGGGTGTGGGGGGAAGGGTCTAGTCTTTAATAAAAAAAAATGTACCGGCTTTGGTGGTCGCATGGTCTTAGACGCTACTCTCACGTTAGTTTAAAATGCCAATTACGAGGTGATGGAGGTTCGAATCTCGTTCAGGTGTACTAAGGGTGGTTTTTACATAATGTTTTTTTTTCACGCAAATGTAGGTAAAATGCCTTTAAATAAAACCTCCCTAAAACCACTGGCGTAATTAGTACATAAGTGTACAACCCGAACAGTTAGTAAGACACAGTGCTAACGAAATTAAAATAAATTTGACTTATTTTCAGATTAATTTTATTATAATGTGGTTAGTAAAACTGGTGAAATATGACCCTAAAATTAGTTCATTTTTTATATACATTTAAAATTATCAAAATTAATAAAGAGTCACAGTATAATCCTGTAATTTGTCAAGGTTAGGCGCTGTCCTACCTAAGTGGAAGTGATGGTAATGGCAACACAAGATGTAGTTAGTAGCACTGAGAAAGGTAAAAAGGTAGTATGGGGCTTTGAGAGAGATGGTATACAGAGAACAGAAGAATTGCTATTACATGTATTATTATTATTATTATTATTATTATTATTATTATTATTAGCACCGCGTCTTACTACCCGTTCGGGTTATACGCACTCACGCTAATGTGTAATGGTAGGGTGATTGTGAGAGGAAATGGAGGACCTACAGTTTAACGTGGGATCCGAACCACGGTGGAGGTCAGGCATTCCACACATTCACAAGATGTCTTGTCAGAGGTGAAGGAAGGGTTTGGTAATCAGATAAATCTATGCCGGGACCGAGGATTGAACCCCGGCCGCCAGCACAGAAGTCTGACACCTTACCCCTAGACCGACATGTATTAAGCTGGTAGTTTTTCTTGAGCTGAAAATGGGATGACAGATACTCAGGTGGGGATCTGTTAAGAATTTTGAGGAATAAAAGTATGAGCGTGATATAAGTGTCATTCTTTTTCTAGTCAAAACCATTTAAGTTTAATGAAGTACCCATACAGTTACGTTGTTGAAGTATTTCAGAGCATAAATGAAGCAGACACACTGGTTCTGTAACTGTTCTAGTCGATTAGCTCTTTCCTCTGTTAGATTACTGTAAACACTGAGGCACTATCAGATGTTGTACAAGCATAGCTTTAAGTTCAGGCGGTAAGAAATGTTTTAAGTCTTTTTGAGAATGAATAACAGTAGAGATTTTTTTTTTTACAAATGTCAGTCGATTGATCCACCCAAGGGAAATTTCCATTCATTAATACGATACTTGTTCTTTGGATGTGAAGTTAGTTATTTAACAATGTGTCTGTTAAAGATGAGTGATTTATATTTGACAAAACCTTAGCGTTCTGATAATTATTGAATATTATTTAACGGGGTTAATCATTACACAGTTATTACCAGACCATTCGCGAATAGATTTCAAATCAACATTTATTTTTTTCAACAGCTGCGTATAGATGATACTTACAATGAGACAGATATTTATCAAGGAACTTAATATGAATAGATTTTTTATCATTTTGTTAATATTCGTTACATATAAAAGGGATATCACATTTGGACCATTACACTTTTCATCACAACACTTATAATATATATTTATTTGTTCCTATCTATGTGTTCTATTATTCTTTACCTTTTTCCTTTTTCTCCTCTTTTGTGTTTTTTGGTTTTCTCTTTTAGGAAGTTGTGTTGCGCGTTTCACACTCCTCCCTGATGAGTTCCGATAGAATGAAACCTAGGTCGGGGGATTGGGCGGTGACGATCAATTTTCTTTAAGAGACATCCATTACCTCTTTGTCCATTGGCAGCAGTGTAAAGTGTGAACTGTGTTCTTCTTTTAATTGTAAAGGCCATATTGTGTTCGTCCCCCTTTTATATGTTTCTATCCACCTTTCTTGTACCTTCTTCCAAATATAATATAATATAATATAATATAATATAATATAATATAATATAATATAATATATTCTGTATTTTTGCTCCACAGATGAAGATGAAGGCGACTGCTACTATTGTGGAACAACTTGTCTGTCGAGGTGGCACTCGGAATGCCGTAGACTATTTGTTGGTGGGATAAGCGATTCTCCATTCTCATGTAACTTTTGTCCGATGAAATTTAAAGGAAAGCGTAGTTTAACTGATCATAAAAGAACCCACACTGGTTATAGTGTAGTTTGTGATATTTGTGGGGCTTTGTTGGTTGGACGATATGCATTGAAAAGCCACAGGCTTACACACACTGGTGACAAACTCCACAAATGTTCAACTTGTTTCAAAAGCTTTCACAGTAGTTATTACCTATTGCAACATATGGATATTCATACTGGACAGGCAAAAAGGTTTTTGTGTCACATATGTGGACAAGTATATTCAAAATCCATGTTTTACCCGCATATGAAAATGCATTCCGATATAAAAATGTACATTTGTGATCAATGTGGCAAGTCTTTCACAAGATCTACTCATCTGAATACTCATTTGATGAAACACAGTTCATATATTAATTATAATTGTGCATTGTGTAACAAGGGGACTAAAACTAGAACATATTTAATGCACCATATCAAGACTAAGCACCCAGAAACCATGGGACTCTCAGAAAAATTTGGATTATCTAAAAAGTTCTCCTGTTCCATTTGCGGCAAGAAGATTAGTACGAAAGGTAACTTAAAATTGCACATGCAAAAGCACGGAGGGGAAAAAAACTATCAATGCACTTTCTGCAGCAAGAGGCTTACTACTAAAACCGGCTTAACTACTCACATGCAAATACACAAAGGGGAAAAAAACTATCAATGCACAATCTGCCATAAGAGTTTCTTATTAAACTGCCATTTAAAAAAGCATTCAATCTTTCACACAAGAGAAAGAAATTACAAATGTGATTTATGTGATAAGACATACATGTATCCTTATGATTTGTCACAACATAAGAAGAGTGTGCATAGCAAAAAGAAAACATCAAACAAAAACAAATGAATAATGTGGACTAGCTTAATTACCTTCAGCTCTTGGTATGCATCACAGATTGGTTTTATGATTAAAGATATGAAAACTTTTAGTAATGTTAATATTTTTTTATTTTAAGGTAATTATAGAAAAATAACTTTGTCAAACTGTTAGAATAGGTATTTTAGTAATGTTGTACAAAAATGTGTAACCTTATTCCTCAATATGTAATTTTATTTATAAGATTTAATTTTGTGAATGCTGCGAGAATTCTTCAAAAAATGCTGCATGGAGGTACATTCTAAGCTTTGTTCTAGAATATTTTTAAAGTTATGTGGATCCAGACAAGAAATATCTGCAAACAAGTTATAATTTTTCAAATATATCCTCCAAATATTTTAACAATCTTTTAAATATTAAACACACCTATTTATTAAACCAGTTGTATTGTTTCTTAATATCGGGCACTCTGTCTATGGAATAATTGCTGACACATTTTGTAATATTATTGTAACACTTTAAAAAAAAATAATTTTAACATACTTTTATTGGTATAAGTCATACAGCTTGCACCACACATTACTCCCTTATAAACTTGATCAGTAACATATTGTACTATAATTGAGTTATGATCCCTAACACTGAAATCTTGAGTGGTGTCTAACTGTACCGTAAATATTGCATCTATGACATAACTGTTGTCTTCAATGGTAAGTTAATTTAACTTCCTTTATCCTATACTTTAATTTCATTTGTTTCACTGTTTACTTTTCTCTATCACTACATCAAGCGTATTTTTTTTAAATAAAAGCAGTGAAATTTCCACTAGGTCCCCATGTTCATATGTGTAGTCCACTGACATTTAGTTTAATCAATCTCAAATCCTTCTCATTTGCACAATTTAAATTGCTTTTACTAAAGATTGCTATTTTTCTTTTACTTTCTGCCGAAGTAGTTGTTCCTGTTTATAAAACGGCGGACTGTCATTGTCACATTTTGTTTCTAGCTATATTATGTTCTTTCCATCTAACCTTAATAACATTGAAAAATTAATAAACTCCTTTAAATTTTCAATAAAATTTCTATATATTGCAAAGAGAATGATTCAATGTAATTATTAAAATGTTTTGTGGCTAACTAAAGTCACCATCATATACAGAGATTATTTGTAATGGTCAACAGCAACACATACAGTTAAAAGAATTAACTTTAGAATTGTCATGCTAGTTTTGATTAATTTTTAAGTGTTATTTCTTTATGTTTTTTGTATTACCAAACTTTTGTTCCACAATAAACATATATAAGGGCCCATTCTAATATTTTAATTTAAATATAATTGTTTTATATGAATGTTTTATTTATTCATTTGTGAAACTTTATTAAAATTAGTTAAAAACATCAATATTGTTGTACAACAATGCACACTTTAAGAAAAATTCCCAGCTATGCTTGCTTTAGAATCAACATTTGTAATTAAAATAAAACACAGTTTTTCACAAACAATTAGTTTAAAATGATTTAAAATTTGCTTGAATGCACTTACTGAAGGGCTATTCAGTAATTCCCAGTGACAGTGTACTATAACCATTGTGCCTACCACTAGATAAGAGGAAAAACTAATTTGTGCAATGCATTTCAGAAATTTATAACCTGGTAGTTTTTCATGCAGTGAGAATTAAAGCCATTTATGGTTACATTGATTCAAATATAATTACATTTGAGAATTAAGGCTATAAATGCTTACATTGATTCAAATTATAATTACTATAATGTTCTACTCTCATCTAAAGTAGTTGTTCCTGTTTATAAAACGGCGGACTGTCATTGTCACATTTTGTTTCTAGCTATATTATGTTCTTTCCATCTAACCTTAATAACATTGAAAAATTAATAAACTCCTTTAAATTTTCAATAAAATTTCTATATATTGCAAAGAGAATGATTCAATGTAATTATTAAAATGTTTTGTGGCTAACTAAAGTCACCATCATATACAGAGATTATTTGTAATGGTCAACAGCAACACATACAGTTAAAAGAATTAACTTTAGAATTGTCATGCTAGTTTTGATTAATTTTTAAGTGTTATTTCTTTATGTTTTTTGTATTACCAAACTTTTGTTCCACAATAAACATATATAAGGGCCCATTCTAATATTTTAATTTAAATATAATTGTTTTATATGAATGTTTTATTTATTCATTTGTGAAACTTTATTAAAATTAGTTAAAAACATCAATATTGTTGTACAACAATGCACACTTTAAGAAAAATTCCCAGCTATGCTTGCTTTAGAATCAACATTTGTAATTAAAATAAAACACAGTTTTTCACAAACAATTAGTTTAAAATGATTTAAAATTTGCTTGAATGCACTTACTGAAGGGCTATTCAGTAATTCCCAGTGACAGTGTACTATAACCATTGTGCCTACCACTAGATAAGAGGAAAAACTAATTTGTGCAATGCATTTCAGAAATTTATAACCTGGTAGTTTTTCATGCAGTGAGAATTAAAGCCATTTATGGTTACATTGATTCAAATATAATTACATTTGAGAATTAAGGCTATAAATGCTTACATTGATTCAAATTATAATTACTATAATGTTCTACTCTCATCTAGCTACTTTAATAATATTCTGGTCACAAAACATTTATTTAAGTGTCAGCAGCTACAGGTTAGACACTACTTACCCTCCATCTTACACAAAAACAACAAAGATCATAACCACTGTGAATATAATAGATACATAATCACACATTAAATGTTTCTGTCCACCATGAAAATAATAATTCCAATAATTACACTTGAAATGTTTCTGTCCACTATGAACATAATAGTTCCATTCATCACACTTTAAATGTTTCAATCTACTAAGAATTTAATACTTTCGTTCATCAAACTTGAAATGTTTTTGTCCACTATGAATTTAATACTTTCGTTTATCACACTTGAAAGGTTTTTGGCTAATATGAATTCAATACTTTCGTTCATCACACTTGAAAGGTTTTTGGCTAATATGAATTCAATACTTTCGTTCATCACACTTGAATGTTTCTGTCCACTATGAACATAATAGTTCCATTCATCATACTTTAAATGTTTCAATCTACTAAGAATTTAATACTTTAGTTTATCACACTTGAAAGGTTTTTTTGTCTAATATGTTCAACTTTCGTTCATCACATTTGAATGTTTTTGTCCACTATGAACATAATAGTTCCATTCATCACACGTGAAATGTTTCTGTCAACTATGAATATAAGTTTTATTAATCACACTTGAAATGTTTGTCTTCTGTGTGCCTGAACACTTAACAACATTCAACACTTGAATCATTTGACTGCTATGTCTATTACAGTAAAATGTGTTACACATGTAAAGTTTGTCTGCTATGAGTATAAATGATGTTGGAACCACTTTAAAAGTTAAACTCAACACAGTTGGATTTAAACATTCACTAACACTTTCTGCCTGCATCTTTATTTTCTTGAAGCCAAGAGGGTTCTTGATAAAGTATTACTCACATTGCTCGCCTTGGGGTTGTTTCATTTACAGATCGGTTCTGTCGTTTAACTTTACCATTGGCCTGGGCCCAATTTGTGTAACAAGTCTGAGTTTTATGTTATTTTCCACACAAAATTGTCTTCCATTGTCAGCCTCATCACTCACCTCTCGACTCCTGTTAATGGCTTGGACCGAGGTGAGAAAAATTCCAGCTGTTTATGATGTGATTAATTTCACCTCTCCCCCATAAATGTAATAATGAAATCGTTCACATGCCCGTACAAGTCCTAATGCCTCCTTTTCAATTTGACTATATTTTCTCTTAACACAGCTAAGGGAATGGCTGGAAAATTCTATTATTCTGGGCACTCCTCCTTGACTGAGAATAACGGCCCCAAGCCCGTAAGGGCTGGCATCAGCAATAATGGTGGTTTTACATCTTGGTTGGAAGAACCCTAGTGTTTTTTTAATTTTATTAACTCTAATTTCAAATTTCTAAATGTCTTATTTTGTTCTGTCGCCCGTTTAAATGTCTTGTCCTTCCATAGCAATTCTTTTAGAGGTTTACACCTGGTATCAAAAATTTGGTATAATCTTAATGCAATATCCTACTAGGCCTAGTAAGCGTATAAGCTCTTCCCTGGTTCTTGGCGCAATTCGTGTCTAGATTGATTCAATCTTGCTTGTTAACGGTTGTACGTTCCTTATAGATAATCTATTATCTATACACTCAACTACTGGTCGAGCCCATTCACATTTTTCTTTATTAAGTGAAATTTATTTTTCTTCTGACAAAATGTATGCCAGCAGTGTAAATATGCAAATATACCGATTTAGAGAGTCCAATTTTCATAAGAAATATATTGTCCGGCAGCTACAAAAGCTACGTCACTATTGATATTATCAATACTCATAAATTAACAGCAATAATATAGAAAAATAGAATCAGTTTTTGGTGCAAGTAAATATGTTTGTATTTTATAAAATAATTATTTTTTGTGGTTGTATGGAGTTACTAAGAAATTTAAGAAACAATATTTTATAAAAAAACACTATAAAGATTTGTAGTGATCTGCTTATTTAATTTCAGATTTTGTATTCATCTCTTATATGTTTGTAGTCAGAGCATGTCAAACCAAATATAACACCATGTAACTTCACAATTTCAATAGGTTTTTCAGTTACACTACTCATTTTGAATTCTAAAAGCTGGGCAGCAGTAAAACTCGAGATGCAGCATTTGACTGCCACCGGAAAGTAGAACTCTGCACTGTCCGCCTGTCCGTCCCTGTCTGTGCACGTCCATTAGATAACATAAGTTACACTTAAATTGTCACCACCATTATGTTGGTGTGAGACCTTAAAACAATTACTAGTAAACACAATATATATTATGAAAGGTGGTCAGCTGAGTAGGCGGTAACAAGGGTTTTCCAGCTCATAACAGAAAGAAAGCATGTTGTAATTTCAGTTTAATATGACTAATGAACCTTTTACTCCTTTTTGTTACTCGATTCCACTTAAATAACTTTAATCCAACTCTCTACTCTACTATTGAAGCTATCGTCCTTTATTATTTTAATTTATCTTCCACTTTCACATAGTATATTATATAGATAGCTATGAAAATATATTATTATATTTAATGTCAATTGAATTAAAAAATAAATAATAAACTCAATCGAATAATATTTCCAGGAAAAGCAAGATCACTCATCAAAACAATAGCAAACACATTTAAAAAATGTGTTTTATATTTTTCGAGAATCAATGGGTAGTAGCAAGATTTTGTTTATAAATTGGCTAGCAGGAATTAAAAACAACATTGAAGTCGTGTATCATACAATGGGAAATAAAAGTTGTGTAAGAAAATGTGATTACTAATATGCATCTAAATATATTTTCAATCATAATGTAACACCTTCAACTCTCTTATTATTTTCAAATTGATTTATATCAACTATTATAGTCTTTGTAAGCCGGGATCTTGACGGCAGTGTAAGCCGACACTACGCCGAGTGTTGAGATGCTCAAGGACCACGGATTAATTTAGCTTACGTTTGATGCTGACTGCTGTAAGAACTTTTGATTCAGACCTTTTAACACCCGTTGGGTTCCATTTAGCTTCTTCCCGATTGGTCAGTGAGCCGAAGGTTGAGGTAAAGCTCAAAATGATGACCAGCTGAGAATAGGACTATAGACAGTTGCTATAAGCAGTTTCGTTATCCTTTATGTTCAATACCTGCTTAAGAAAGTTGCCAACATGCAAACTAAAAACTTTATTCAATTCAATTACATTATTATTATTAGCACCGCGTCTTACTACCCGTTCGGGTTATACACACTTACACTAATGTGTAATGGTAGGGTGATTGTGAGATGAAATGGAGGACCTACAGTTTAACGTGGGATCCGAACCACGGTGGAGATCTGGCATTCCACACATTCACAAGTTGTGATTAATACACTTCTTGTCAGAGGGGAAGGAAGGGTTNTTGTGATTAATACACTTCTTGTCAGAGGGGAAGGAAGGGTTTGGTAATCAGATAAATCTGTGCCGGGACCGAGGATTGAACCCCGGCCACCAGCACAGCTGTCTGACACCTTACCCCTAGACCGCCAGGTCACCCATTCAATTACAAAGTGTATAAAAATAATATAAACAATCAGCATTACTAAAAATTTGTTTTTGAATAAAATATAATACAGTCTAGATGTAGAACCAGTTTAAAGTAAAATAACCCAAAATGTATAATTTCATAGATGACCAAGCATCTTACAGTTTTATTGTGGAAACATTTTGTCAAGTATGAGTTTCATTTGTGAGAAAGAAGGCAGTCATATTAAGTAGTTTTTAAAATAATGATAACGATTGATTTTTCTTTTATTAGCCTTTAGTAGAGTATTAAGGACAACATCAAGCTTACCAACTTCGGTAGCCACACGGTCTAACGTGCTACCCTCGCAGTAGACTATACAGCCAACGACGAGGAGATCGAGGTTCAAATCTTGGTCAGGTGTACTGAGGGTAGTTTTTACAAAATAGTTTTCCACGCAAGTGTGGATACACTTCCTATAAAAATAACTTTCTTAATCCCTAAAACCTTCAATGTAATCAGTAAAGAAGCGTATAATTTGAAAGAGAAGTAAAACACAGTGCTAAAAAAAAGCAAAATAAATAAAAATAGTAGTTATTCACTGCTGTTTGAATGATAATACAAGACTTAATCATTAGGCTTATCTGCCTAATATTGCAATTGAATGTATTTCTTGACATATTATTGCAAAATAACACACTTGTAACAAAGAAGAAAAAATGCTAAAGCTTATACCAAAGAAATATTTTTGTTCACTATCATTAAATTTCACTTGATAAAATCAGTCTGTTTTATTTCTCAATACTATTCTCTTATAAGTAGCATAAAATGTAACTTATTTGAAATATTTAACTGTGTTTCTATCAAGTAGTCAATCCTGAACCGGACCCTAAAAATAATTTACTTAAGAGGCAGAATTGGATCTGGAGTAAATTTATATATTTAGGTTAATAACATTTCTTACTTTTCCTTATAGGTCCTAACTTCTTATACAAAATTTATAATTGCATTTTGACCTCCTTCCTGAAACCTATTTTGAAAATAAAATTTTCCCTTTTCTCGGGAATTTTTGTAAGGGTAGGATATATTTATAATCCACCTTGTAAAATAAATATATCAGTGAGTATGTAGCAGTAAGCACCAATGAGTTCAGATTATGGAGAAATGATCATTGTCACATTATGTAGGGTTTTCTAAATTTACTCTTTAGGCTACGAGCTTAGAAAGATGCATCTAACTTTGAGTGACAGCAAACATGTCTAAGAGGGTCTTAGGAGGAGTACCGAGAAATGAGAAACTCTCCAATTTTACACAGTCTAAGCCAAATACCATGACATTTATTTGTTTCATTCCTAAAAGTTACAATATAAGTTATTATTATTCGCACTGTGTCTTAATACCCATTTGGGTTATACGCACTTAAGCTAATGTGTAATGGTAGGGTGATTGTGAGAGGAAATGGAGGACCTACAGTTTAACGTGGGATCCGAACCACGGCGGAGGCATGGCATTCCCCACATTCACAAGTTGTGATTAATACACGTCTTGTCAGAGGTGAAGGAAGGGTTTGACAATCAAATAAAAATGTGCCTGGACCGAGGATTGAACCCCGTAACCCCAGAACAGAAGCCTGACACCTTACCCCCTAGACCGCCAGGTCTCCCTATAGGTTGTTGGATGGCCAGTTTGTGTTTAGGGATAAATGGAGGCAAAGAAGTGGTCGGTTGCAAATTGTTTATTTTTTCACCCTACCTTTAAATATTAAGTAGGAAGTAGTTTGTTTTCTTTGTATATAGCTCAGAAGTGTTTTTATAGTTTTAGTAATAATGTATTCAAATTACTTGGTAGATGGGACAAAATGAATATTAACCTGTACGGAATGTCTTTAAATGACAGCGAGATTGAGTGGCAAATTAAGGTTTTGTAAGGATGGTTCTTAAGGTAAATTAAATAAAGTTTATATATTGTTATGCCTCCTGCAAACTCAT
>CABEEJ010009038.1:8224-20599 GCA_901482245.1 Timema douglasi
CCCCCCCCATTTGGAGCTGGTCGAGGTAGCACTGACACCTTAGGTAACAAATGTGGGGTACATTTCCTCTACATTTGACCTCTCATACATGACACATTAGTACCGGACAGGTCATTTCACACCAAATATAGCTACAGCGAGTGGTATGTTTGTCAGTACCGGGTCAAACCTAGCACAGGGTTGGGTGAGCGGTGGGCACTCCTGTCGAGTGGTCACAATGGCGTAAACCTGGGATAGAATCACTGTCTGTCTGCTTTTGGGTCATAAATACATCTTCTCTTAAGGGAAATGGGGGAGATCTTATTCCGAGGTACAAAAACCACGTTCAGAGTCTTACTACCCGTCCGGGGCATTCCCATACCAACACTAATGCATTTGAACGGAGTGAGAGTGGGAAACTATTTAGATAAAACCAAATCGGCAGAATACACGACCGAAAATTTAAACCTGATTTCAGTCACCAGCAAACTTGAGGAGACTGACGCCTTAGTAGGCATGTCCACCGGTACCGATTCCAATGTACCCTTAGTTTACCCTGAAGAGTATTAGTCTTACCTTGACGTATTACACTATGGCCCTATCTTATAAGCTGCCAGAGTGGAACAAGAAAAGCTTGCTAATTTATAGGGTAAGCGAAGGGAATATTTTTTTGTTATCATTAACAAGTTTAAGACTAGACTCATTTACTTTTTACTGGTGTAAGGTTGAGGGATGATATATGTGAAGAAATTCCCTCGACACGTGATACGGCAGTAAAACAGCTTGTATGTGTCGATACTCGCGTGCGGCTCAAAGCGCACGGGAATTATTTATCAGCAATTCATCTAGTAATGATGTCTGCCTCCTATGATCAAGACACTTTGGCCTTATTGCGGTTAAAACGGCTAAACATGTATACAGAAAAATGACTCGTTTTACAGAATGAGTAAAAAAACAAACATTTAATTTCTTAATGAGAAAAATTGAACCTGTGATTTTAAAACAAGATACAAACCTTTTAGAGAAGTGGTTCTCAAACTTTACATACTCGCGGGACCCTAGTTTTTACCAACATATTAATCATTAAGATTTAATCAAAAATAGTGGCTTTATTTACTGATTATAACAACAAACAAATAAAAAACACAAGTTAACCTACCTAAACGTATTTAATGGGACCTCTGCTGTTCAACATTTTCCACTAATTTGTCTTTTCTGGTTTCAATTTTGTTACTTAATGCTATTCGCGTGCAGGAGTCGACTTAGCTGCTTCGTTTTAATATTCACCATTGAGGAAAATACCTTTTCACATAAATAAATAGAAACAAAGGGATGCAAATTTAAAATGGCGGGGATGATTTGTACTATACGTGATTTCTATTATCCGTGCTTTCCCTCAATTGCCACGGAAAATCGAGAGTCTACCGTACTTACATGCTAACGATCATTGAATTCTTGATTACAAAACGTTAAATTCAAAATAGTTGACTTCAGTAATAAGCAAATAACATTTTTAATTATTTTTTTCGAGGCCCCCAGGGAAGAATCGTTGCATTACATCATACCATACATGCAGTACTTGTATAGAGTGCATATTAGATGCCATGAAGGGCTGGATATTGTATGCACACGCTTAGTGTTGCACCACATCAGACGGCAAATCACCGGGAGCAAAAATGCCGTCGTATCCTACAAAAAGTTGCGTACGTGGCAATCGGCATCTAATGTGTTCAAATAGAATCAAGTCCCAGAACTTTTTTCGCTTGCTCATCCCTTGGCAGCCCATTTCCATAAATCGCGCCCTTAATTGTTTAGCATAACGTTTAACCACTACAGTGATAGTTATTTCTGATTTATTTGTCGCAAATGAAAATTAATGGGATTAAAAAACAATGTGATATTAAGCTGAAAAGAGTGAATATATTTTTACATTCAAAAAGATAACGTTACAATAAAAACAAAAACATTTAATTTGTTTTTAAGTTTATTAATAGTTACCAAAAATATTTTAAGAGTGAAATTGGAATAATCTTTTCAAGGTCAAATATAACCTCGCCTTATCATCGAGCTAATTTCATAACTTTTGACTGATCTTTTGTCTTGCATTGTGGGCATATATTCCATTCACCGTAGGAATTGACTTCTGAAAGGCCTTTTTCCCTACCATAAATCTACTATATAGTAGGATATTGGTAGGAAAAAAGACCTTTCAGAGAGTAATTCTTACCGTGAATGGAATATATGTAGCTCTTTCCGCGTACCCCACGACGGGAACCTCTGAAATAGTGCCGCACGGGCCCATCTTCCACGGCACACTCTCGGGACTGTCAAAGTTCGAATCCAGGTTAGGTGCAACTGCAGGTACAGTTCCACCAATTCCTCCGTTTGACCCGATGTCAATGTGTCGATGCCTCAGTTGGGACGGCTCTTTATTTCTCAGTTGTTCCGAGTACCTCTGCTTTGATTTTAATTGGAATTTAATTTGAGGGCCTGGGTTTTAATTATCGAGAACCTAGTGCGAACTATTTTTTTCTAGCCATGTCTTACTACCCGTTCGGGTTGTACGCCTACGTACTAATTACACTAATGGGGTTAGGGGTGAGGTAGGTGTAATTTTGAGAGGATGCATCCGCATTTGAATTGGAAAGAAAGTGGGAATCCATTTAGGAAAAAAAACAATGCACCCAACCGGGATCGAACCCCCTTTTCTGCAGCCACTCTTTCTTTTTTGTTTTAACTTTAGACGCGAGGGCGGTCGCTGTTGCCTCAGTCGTGTCCATTGCAATGTCTAGGAAGGAATCGACTCGACAATGACAACGACAACGGATCAAACGGATGAACAAAACAGACGTGACATTGGCGTTGTTAGTAACGGGTCGCTGTGGGATGCACAAGCTAGCAGGGTTAGTTTTCTCTCGGAGCAACAGCAGGCAGGCTCAGCTATACACCGTCCTCTGCAAGTACACTGGAGCCACTGTGTTATACTGTTGTGTCAGCTCTTTACATTTATGGAATCCCCTTACACGTATGCTATATTGGGAGATGTCGCCCTTTTCAGCCTACTACATATTCTGACTTGATAAAACTACAGCCGAACTACACTCAAAACGCACAAAACAGTGAAACTAGCAATGATTATCCTCGACTCAAATTGTAATGTTGAATAAACACAACACAGATCATCACACTACCAACATAATGAGAGATGTCATTAAAATGTCGAGACTGAGAGTGGTATGAGTACATTCCTGACTGGACAAGAGACAATCGCCAGAGTGAAGTTAATACGTACACAGGTACAATACACAGAGCAAACAGACATAAAGAGGTTAAAATGAAGCACTTGGATCAAGCATCCATCAGATCTTGGTGGATTGTCCAACTCACGTTGCGATAGTTTATTAAACTATACTAAATTAGCTTAGTGAGCAATCATTGTGATCTACAATATCTGTTCAAAAGTTGTGTTCGCTTGTGATGAGTATTGAGCAGGCTCTGACCTGAGTTCATTGGTCAATGTGAGGGATTGCTGCAATCCCATACACAGTGGACGAGGGAATTAGAACTTATCTAACTTGGTCCTGGGTTGTAAGTACCCGAGTACATTGGTCAATGTGAGGGATTGCTGCAATCCCATAGACATTGGACGAGTGAATTAGAACTTATCTAACTTGGTACTGGGTTGTAAGTACCTGAGTACATTAGTCAATGTGAGGGATTGTTGCAATCCCATAGACATTGGACGAGGGAATTAGAACTTATCTAACTTGGTCCTGGGTTGTAAGTACCTGAGTACATTAGTCAATGTGAGGGATTGTTGCAATCCCATAGACATTGGACGAGGGAATTAGAACTTATCTAACTTGGTCCTGGGTTGTAAGTACCTGAGTACATTAGTCAATGTGAGGGATTGTTGCAATCCCATAGACATTGGACGAGGGAATTAGAACTTATCTAACTTGGTCCTGGGTTGTAAGTACCTGAGTACATTAGTCAATGTGAGGGATTGTTGCAATCCCATAGACATTGGACGAGGGAATTAGAACTTATCTAACTTGGTCCTGGGTTGTAAGTACCTGAGTACATTAGTCAATGTGAGGGATTGTTGCAATCCCATAGACATTGGACGAGGGAATTAGAACGTCTCTAACTTGGTCCTGGACTTCGTAAGCTGTAGGTAGACCCTTTCGGAAGAAGAGTTAGCACGATATTCTCGGAATATGAACAAATAGTAGTTTGCAAGTTAATTATTTGTTCATATACTATACATTTATATCTATTGACAACTTAAACATTAATATTGACACAATTTGAATGACAAAACTAGTCAATAAAATGATGGGTATGTGGCTAAGAGCTAGACACCAGTGAGAAAATGTGCCCACATTTGTATGAAGAGAAAGGTTACCTGTCCGGTATGTGGCCATTTGACCCCGCCCCTCGATTGTGGTAGTTACAAATATTGAAATGAAACTATGGGCTATCTCTTTATTTTACAGATAGTATTTTCTATTTTGTTTATTTATTAATATAATTTATTGCATATTATTTTATTTTTTTAGATCAATTCATTAAAAATAAGTTTTATTAAGTTCCACAGTTGTTTTTGTTAGCTAACAGGTCACCTGTCTGTCTAGGGTTAAGGTGTCGGACTTCTGTACTGGAGGTCCGGGGTTCAATCCTCGGTCCCGCCACAGATTTATCTGATTACCAAGCCCTTCCTTCACCTCCGACAAGACGTGTATTAATCACAACTTGTGAATGTGTGGAATGTCAGGCTTCCACCGTAGTTCGGATCCCACGTTAAACTGTAGGTCCTCCATTTCATCTCACAATCACCCTACAATTACACATTAGCATAAGTGCGTATAACCCGAAACATTGATGTTTTTTGTTCGATGTTCTCGCGATGGACGAGGACTAGGTAGCCGTGAAATGATCGCTCGCTCGCACGCATGCGTAGTTGAGTGCGCTCCCCTCTCACCCTCTTGCCAACCATGTTTGCCTCTTGTCATCCCCACCGCCCAGACCGGATTGTCAAGGTCGAGAGCGTCCTTACAGTCTCCGTAGTTTGATAAAACCAACTCTGGCAGCAATGGAGCTTACCAAGCTTACTTGCCTGCCTGCCTGCCTGTGTTTGTTTCGTTTGGGACGTTTTTAGCACACGGGGCCCCCGATTATCTGCCTCTTTTTCTCTCCCCCAACAAGTAGATAAAAAACATTTAATTTTTGTTTAATGTTTTTGCACCTAAATACCAATGTTCAGGTTTACAAGATGTCAGGAAATACCCTAAAAGGTGAATACATGTAATAATTAATGCTAGAAGTCTTGTTTTTATACATACAAGGGATGATTTCTCCCCAAACCTTTATTAGATTTTGTTCCCCGGCGAACATGATTTGTTTAGAGGAACAAATGTCCCCAAGTTTGAAATAAATCGGCCAATGAGTTCAAAAGTTATGGTGGGACACCGACACGCAAATCGGTGTAGTTAAAACTGAGAACTCGCTTCACTCGTTCAATAAATCAAATCACATGATTATGTTTTTATTTGTTTTTACACTGGCAATATTTGCTAGATTTCAAGAAAAATGTCCCTCCCTTAGGCTATGTATGGTTTGTAAGTACAGTACCTTCTCTAAGTGAACAACCCGTTGTGATTTCTATCAACCTGGTACTGTGAATGCACTCACACCTTCGACTGGTTAGTGTTGCCCGCACCATCTGATATAGATCCCATGCACTGGGGAGATCCATAAGTTTAGTGACTCCCCGTTGCCTTCAACACTAAATTTCTATTAGCGAGAGCGAAATGGCCTACGATTTTGTCAGGAAAGGTATTTTCACATACCTTCCAGTGTTATTTTACAGTCACAATCAACAGGGGACCGACAGCTTTACTTACCCTCCGAAGGAAGTTGTGCTACGAGGTTTTATCGTTCAAAGAGAAAACCATCGACCCCTTCCGGGTTTGAACCCACGAACATCGGTTCCTGTGGCGAGCACTTCACCCAAAGACTACCGAGGTAGACATATATTTATAAACAAAAAACAAGACGTTTAATGAGAAGTATCAGTATTTATAAATCTATGTATAGTATTAAACATGAGCTATTTGCATTTCTAAGCTCATGTAAATCTTAGAAAACTTGCTACGTACGATATTAAATATCAGCATTCATAAAATTATTTGTAGTACGGAGTGTTTCCCAAACTCTCTCCAGTCGCATACACGCCCGGTTGTGAGCACGGGTAAAAAACAGCGCCAGTGTTTCGTGACCTTGCCGTGCCCTCTTACAAGGAGGTCTATGTTTAACTGGGTAGCAATAGCAGCCTTAACGCGACTTTCAAGTAGGGTAGGCTAGGTTAAGTTAGGTTAGCTTGAAGGACAATCAGGTTTCTAAGGGTGAAGTTGGACAGCTGTTCAATCCATTCCTGCCACCACGCTCTTTTGTACCTGCATTCTTTTCGTTTGCACTGTTTTGTACCCAATTTTCGCTTGCGCTTTTATGTACCCGCGCTCTTGGGTAGCATATTCTAAATTTCATTTTTTAAATCTCACTTTTCGGTATTATTTCGTGTTTATTCAAAATTACATGTTATCTAAGGTGTTTAACTATTATTTACATATTTAAACAATGCATACAAAATTAAAATTTGTTATTGAAACCTTATATATTAGATTTAAAATTCTTTGTCAAGTTTGTCTGCATATTTAACAATTTTGTAGCCTAAAGTTAGCTTACACTACAACAAAATACTAATCAAATTACAGAAGGGTCAAAATTTCTGCTTAATTTCGTGTTTATTTAAAGATTTTTTTTGTTTGTAAAAGCAGTATTATTTTGTTTTATTTCGCTTTTTAAAAACATTGTAAATCATATCTAAAAACTATCAGTACTTGATTCCATCTTTGTATGGCGCTTTTCGCTTTATGGCTCTGTTAATTAGTGATGGGCTAGACAAAGCCATGGCAGAGGGAAATGTTAATTAGTTCATCTGACTTGCTGCTATCAACAACAAAAAAAAGAACGGGGGAGGAGTTAGATAAACACCGGTATTTAAGATATTGGGATACAAACTCTACTATCTACTTATTCAGGTTTTGTTTGAATGTGTCAGGTCGTTTATTTTCAAAGTAGGCCTAGGTTTGTTATATTTCCAAGGTAATTTTGTTAAAGATAATGAGAGATTAATGGACGTATTTTACGAAACAATACTGATGGACTGTGGAGATAAATAATATTATAGATGACCAATTTATAAACTCCCTTTGTTGACAACAAATGGATCTATAGAAAGATTTTAAAATTTGTTTACCAGAAACGGTTATTTCTATATTTTAATAAGACGGCACAGCTAGCCTTACACGCAGGACGATGTGTCAAGTGTATATTTCTTTTATAGAGGAATTATTGAAAGTGAACTGGAAATATGAACATTTTGGAGCTCCCGAACTAAAAAAATTGTGTCATATACCTACCCGAGTTTACATCTGAAACTGTTTGATGGATTACAGGGCAATACCTAAATGTGAAATCTTGAATAAAGTTCTAGATGCCAGATTAAGGGTAGCGTACTAATAACGGTATTTTAAAAATTAGGATTATTCCTAAAATAAACCTAACGATTTAGTCCGGGGAGTTTTTACGCGATAAAGCACTATAACAATGTATACCTGTTTTCAGTGTAGTTTACTTACTGGTGTCATGGACTGTAATAGACTATATGAGAAAATGTATTGATTTATGTATGCTATGTGTGCACACAGTCCATAAATCTCATTGGATTGAAACAAAAATTGTAGCACCGCGTCTTACTACCCGTTCGGGCTATACGCTTAAGTACTAAGTACGTTAATGGGTTAGGAATTGAGAAGATTGAATTTAGGGGAAGTGAACTCACATTTGCGTGGAAAACCATTTTTGAAACAACACCCCCCCCCCTACCCTACCCAGTTCACGCGACTGAGATTCAAACCTCGATCTCCCCGTCCTTAGCAGTATAGCTCAACACGAAACTAGCGCGTCTGCTAACTACGCCACCTAGGCGGGTTGTGAATTGAAAAAGGTTATTAATTATAATAATATATTTTAGTGAAAAAGGATACAATGTTTTTATTGCGTGCGCTTTATAAATCAAGTTATATCAGTTTATGACCTACAAACTAACTAAATTCTATTAAAAAAACTATCACCCATCCTTCTGACCATTGACCATCTTAATAAACGATACATTTTATAATCTCTAACGAAATGTTATTGGAGAAAGCTGTAACAGGTTCAAGTGAAAAACGAACATACGATATTATTTATTAATCTTATTTGCTATCTTTGGATAATCTCACATTAAGACAGAATAAATCATTAGTTGATTCGTTGAGTTTTACAGAGCAACGGTGGCTGACAGACTCAGAAGTTCATCTCACTCAGTAATTCTCTCTGCATCAGCCCTTTTTAAACACGCGGACTAAATGTCAGGAAAGATGGGGTTTGAACTTGCAGTGTTTACAAAGGAGGGTTCGGGGTACAAGATTCATTCCTTCTCATCGATTGGCTGGCAAACTTAGAGGTAATTGTTCCCATACTTGTAACTTTCAAACCTTTGGTGTATTAAAACAAGTATCATTGTGACGAGGTAGCGAGCCATATTGTATATATGTGCTTATCTTTCTTATCTTCTTTATTCAACTTAAGAACCTTTGGTTGCTAGAAAGTTGTTAGCACAAGTTAAAGTACAGTGTGATAGCCAGAAGAAAAAAATACCTAAGACAATTACAATATTCACTGAACACATTACTAATACTTTCAATAATTTGTCGTTCATATATTACTAATTTCAATATTAGTGCCAAACTAATATTTTGTTTCTAATCCGAACCAACTGAATGTTTAATAGTGGATTATACATGAATACAACATGACAAGTTTAGGAGCCTGGACACAGCGATGGAACCCATAGAGAAATATTTTTGTTAGTATCAATAATAATTAAAAAATTAAACCAATAAAATCTGTATTACTGTCACTACTAGTTGTACTGTCAATAATTGATTTACATTTTTTGACACATAATTTAATTAACAAAAATTAAACCGGCTCGATGGCCACGTGGTCTAACGCGCTAGTCTCGCAGTATATTAGACTGCCGATGACGGAGAGACCGAGGTTCGACTCTCGGTTGAGTTTACTGAAAGGGGTTTTTCCAAGAGTGTTTTCCATTCGCCCTCCACGTAAATGGGGATACACTTTCTATGACTATAACCTCCCTAATCCCTAAAGCTATTACCGTAATTAGTACATAAGCGGGTAGTAAGACGCGGTGCAAACTTCTCCCGATCCACGGTCAACATCCTCCACTTGACACTATACTTACTTTACATTGATAACATTTTACTATATTGTTATTGTTATTTTATACCTATCGGAAGGTGACAGCCGCAGTTCACGTGGTGACTTGACGTATGACTGTGTGATGATATATCTATACTCACATGTTACTAGGAAGAAACAACTGGAAGGACCTTTTATCCTCACCAGATGCCTACACCTAATTTAATTGCTGAGGCAACTGCAGCTCTTATGGAGAAAAGATATATCTTCGCTCTCTCTCTCTCTGTTCGAGGTTGCCAAACCTTCAAGCTCTCATTAGTTGGGAAGTGAGGGGGGAGGGTTTCCTTGGAAATCCTTCATTGTAAACAATGCGGCATGAAGGGGTTGGGGGTTTCAATTGACAGGCAAAAACATTTCCTTTCGGTGTACAGCCTTTTCTAAAAACATTAACTATTTCCACAATAGTACTTTTTTCAAGATTGAAGTATATTAACGTTTCTCTATTCCCCACGTAATTATGCTTAAAGCTCTTTTCCTCATAATTAATATACAAACAAATATATTACAACATGCATTTTACACTAAATGCTATAAATTACATTTTTACTTGTTCTTAATCGGAAAATTAGGAAGGTCACTATCAATATCAATCAAAGCTTTAATTTTCTTTAAGGTATGTAATTCATTGTTACGTGAATGCACCTTTCTGAGAATTGCTCCTTGAGTAAAAATGTCATTCATTCAAACGCTTCATTTGAGTACAGTTATGTCTTCTTTGTTTGGTGTCAGTAACTTTCCCTTAGTTTCGAATTATTGTTTAATATAGATTACTAACTTATAAGACACACCTGTAGCTTCTTCAGTCTGAATTGCCCCTTGAGTTACTGAACAAGTTCCGTCTTAACTAAAATAGTTGTAGACTCTTAACATCATTGCCCTTTCTTTACTACTTAATATCTTCCTCTTGGAATATAATTGTTAGTAACAAGCCGGAAATTCCATAGTTTGTATTATATTTTAACTGTTTACAATACACTATTATTCAAATATATATATATTAATATACACATAAAACTATAATTCCACAACCTTACAGCAAAAAAACACACACACACACACCCACACACACATAGAAATACACACAAAATCTTAACGTGAACAATAACAAATATTTTTCTACACAGAGTACTAATAACATATGAGTGTTTGTTTAGTGAGTGTTTTTGAGCTAGATATTAGGAACCCGAGACTCGGACTACTGTAACTTTACGACTATAGCACCAACTACTGGCAACAATGACATCCCAGCATTGCCAAATTTGATACACATTCGAAGGAAGACTGATCACGGAAAATAAAAGAATGACAACGCTGTTGCTCAATAGTAAACCTGCAGTTCTCTCAGCAATGAAATTAGATGTACAGTAGACTAGTAGCGCACACTACTATAATTGGATTGTAGTATATAATACCATAGTAGGATTCTGACGAGGAAAAAGTAGTTTGATTGTTTGAGCCATAGTTTTAATGTCGCTTAGTGCAAGTATACATGGCTTCATTTTCACTTTTCAAACTAAAGGGAGGGTTCATATTTTAAATACATTTTGGATGTAGTCACGGGATATTTATCATACACTGGTGGTCGATGTGTGGTGGACAGAGAGCTGCATTACTAATTGGACTGTATTTGTTGCATAGAATTTAGGACACCAATTATAAATCGCACAGTTCCAATGCTTAGTTGAACATAATATTTTTTAAGTGATGATTAAGGGCTTGCAGTAATCTAAAACAAGATACACGACATCCACGTCGTATCGCCACCTTCCCACTTTCTTACGAATAAGCACTGGTTCAGCAGGATCTAGGATCTGTCTTATCTCTCCCATACAATGGTTTTTAAACAACAATGCCAATAAGTTCACGAGAACAAAGTCGCGGACCGGTTTTGTTAATATTTTAAAGGACCAGTGGTGCACCGAGAAATGTTCTTTGGGAGGGACGTGGAACATAAAATGTATTGACGCTACTATGCTTGTACCTTTTCCCGATTGGGGGTTTTAGAAATACTATTGATATGAGGCGTAAAGGGTGTTTCTTTTGAATAAAAGGCAATCCTGGTCTTAAAATTGAGTCCACGTATTCAACACATTTGCGGGGCATTATATAATAACTATACTTCATTTTAGATCTTTCATTAAAAATTAATCACGATTGATGGAAAGTAACGGTTAAAAATGATAGAATATATTTCTTGAACTTAACAAAAATAAAATAATCGAGTCATTATAAAGCATAATTGTTGGTATTATATTAAACGAATAGATCCACAGAGAAACTTGATTAGGGCTAAACAAATGGTAAGCTCATCAAGCTTATTTATTTTAAAAATAATCTTATTTCACGTTTGTATTTGGTTTTTTGTTATTGAGCTTTTTTAAAAAATCCAATAAAGATTTCTTCTTCAAATGTTTATTCCCGGGTGCAAATCCTAGCCACCAGTTTCTTCAATGATCATCAGAGGTCTTGACTGTTAACAAAATAATCCCCTTCTCCAACCCTCAGACTGTCTTAACACCCCCTCCTTCCCTGAACATATCCATGAAAACTAAAAATTATATCATTACACATCGTGATGTGAAAATCGTTAAATCTAAACGCAAGTTCGAAAAGTTATTTACAATGGTGCCATGGCCCTGAAGAACAGGAGGGAAGAAACCGGGAAAACACTGGAATATTTATGGGTGCAATCTTGATGGAAGGATATCACATTCCAACGGCTGCTGGAACATGGAACTTGCCAGCAATAAGATGGTGGCAGCCCTGTTATAAGCTATGTTATCTCGTTGCGACTTGAGGTATAGAGCCTTCCACATGCTAGGTTGGTAACAATGGCTCAATGCTGTCAGCTTGGTTGGCTAAACTGTTGGAAAGTGGCCAGCCCTGAACTAGTTTCCAAGTAGCCGCGACCAAACGGAGCTCCGACACAAGCGATACAATACATAGCTCCGACACAAGCGATACAATACATAGCTCCGACACAAGCGATACAATACATAGCTC
>CABEEJ010009039.1:0-20590 GCA_901482245.1 Timema douglasi
AGACTACCTATTTTGACGGGAAAGTTATTTTCACGTAGCTTCCAAGGTTCTTTTACATGCCAAAATCAACATGAGACCAACGGCTTTACTTTCCCTCCGGAGGAATTTTATCACTCAAGAAAAGTGCGTTGACGGTCATATTTGGGATGGTTATTATATTTTAGAAAAATAACTATATTAAGCAAATTAATGAGTTTTAATCAATAATAGCGTACTTGAAAATAAAACAATCGGAAGGTTACTTGTCTGTTTCATCAATGAATGCACTCAGTGACCCTTTTAATTCGAGCTATTTTATAAGTTTAATGGTATCAATCAGGGAATATCGGTGCTACACATTTTCTACAAACCTTCAGGCACTTTGCAATCATCGCATGACAATATTGAAAATCTAAGATCCACATAAAAAATACAATCGTACCACAACGGGATAATATAAAATCTTCCAAGGTAGGTCCCCTCCGGCGGTAATATCTGGAGACTGAAATTATATTGGGGAAGATTCTTGAATCAAATGTAGGACGGAGAGCGACGTCCTAACAGATAAAACGTAGGACAACATAGCCCAAGGGAAATTTTTAAGAACGATTCACAACACATCCCTGGGAAGGCGAAGGCAAACGCAAATGACAAAATTAATGTATTTCTTTGAATTCTTAATATAAGCACTAAGGTGTATTTTTACCGTCTATCGGAACAAATATCGTATTCTCTTATGAGGGAACCTTTAAATTATATAAATACGTTTTATGTCAACATTGATAGAATACCATTTTCATTATTTTATAGGCCATTATATTATTTATTAATAGTGACATTAACATATCAAATTACTTGTTTTTAAAAAATATAGAAATATAGGCATGTATATAACAAAAAAACTCTTTCCTATTTAAATTAAATTGTATTTATTTTGAGAGCTAGAAAACCAGTTCATTTTTATCGTTAGTATGTCAAAAGTTTATTTAAAATAATCCAATCAATTATTGTAGTATATAGATACACCCCCAGCTACATTTTCTCCAAAGGTCACCTCTGGGCCCTTGGCCTTTCAGTGCCCCTCCCCTACTTTCACCACCAGCCCCCTTCTTCATCAAACTAACTCACGCACACATTTTTAAACGAGCTAATTTATTCTTTATTTATTGTTTAAGAGATCAGTATACTATTAAACAAATACAACAAATGTATGTTTCACTATGTCACTAATATATAACCCACTTCGGTGGCCGCATGGTCAAAGGCACCACTCCTGCAATAGACTAGACTACTGAAGAAAGGGAGATCGGGGATTAATCCCAATTGGGTATAATATAGTATAGTTGGTCATGTAGCACAGATTGTAATTTGGTGTTGCTATGTTGGAGGACACCACATTGCAGCCTCTATCAAAATAACCCAAGGATCAATTGTTGGTATGTAGCATCATTTTCAAGGAGTGTTATTTGAAAATACAACACAGTAAGAGAAGCGAGTTACTTCTCAATACTCAATCATGATGGTCATAAATAATCATATTTCGAGTTGCCTACTGGGCAGTGGCGGCCTTGGTCTCCATTCTTCTGGGATATGTGTATTGATCGCTAACCTATTTCCTCGCTTACGTAACCTCTACTAATTTCTTGTAATATCAAACGTTTTAATTGGAAACTTAATCGAAACGACTATTCCAATGTAAATATTGTTTAGCATCTTCTCGCTTAATTAAATTTGATGCGCATTTGTGTCGAATTAGATCTCAACTCAAGATATATGCTTCTAATTATTGTACACAAATTCCAAAATTCGAGATTTTTTATAGTATTCCCCGTAGAAACAAAATATTTAATATCATATATTATTTATGTTCAATGTTACAATATAACAAAGTATATGGATATGCTGCATATATGTTACAAATTAAAAACTAGATTTGTAGCCAATATGACGAAAGTAGAATATTATCATGGTATTAGTGAGTGCGAATAAAAAAGAAATATTGATTAAGAATTTTGGTCTAGGGATGGCTATAATATATTCATAGTTTAATCGATTATTAATTGGTTATTACTAGTCGATTATCTTTATACATTCAGAGGTACACCGTGCATCGAGTGAAACATTTTTTCTTTTGCAATATTAAATAATTAACTCAAATATTTGAATTATAATCTCATACTTTTATTTTTCATTGGTACATTTTTTTGCAAATTTTAGACATATTAATAAATTAAGGAAAATATTTCTCAGTCTAGATGTATATCATATTTAGAATTAAAATCTATTGATGATACATTAAATAACATAGACTTGATAGCCAGGGTATTTTTGCTCTTTAATTTTTAAATTTTTATCAAAACGTCTTAGTACCCATTCGGGCTATTCGCTTATGTACTAATTACGCTATTATTTTTAAAGATTAGGAAGTCTATACTTATAGGAAGTGTACCCGCATTTGCGTTAAGGTAGAGTGAAAAACCATTTTTGAAAATCTTCCTCAGTACACCTGACTGAATTTCGAACCTCAATCTCCCAATCATCGAGAGTCTAGCCCACTCTGAGAATAGCACCCTAAACCATTCAGCCACCGAATGAGGTTTTATAATTTGTTGTTGGTAATATAAATAACATTGAGATCTGGCTACTCGCAGTTTTGAGTTGGTTGGAGAAAGCTGGCCAGTAACTTAATCGCACGTATATTAATATAAAATATGATTGGTATAAAATAAATTTCCTTTTATTTAATTTTAAATAAATAAAGTTAAGACACAAACACCTACCTGTGACAGAGAAGGGAATGGGTAGCCATTTAAACTACCGGTTTATTTTGACGATCTGTTGTTTTATTCATAGAAATAGTAATATTGTTTTCTTATCAGCTTTTTATCTTCTTCTCTAAGGGGGAAATGTTCAAATAAAATATACTATGAGATATTGGTGATAAAATAATTTCATGTTTAGAATATTTAATACTAGCATCTTAAGTAAATAGTATTTATAATCATACCTTTACCTAGTTAATGATTAAATGTTCCTTCTAATAATTCTGGTATATTTTATATAAAATATATCAAATATATTTTGAATTAAACGTAATATTAGTGGTGCAATGTTTTGTTTAAGTCTACCAAAATGCAATAATGTCTTGACGTGTGTTTCAAATATTTTATTAACGAAATAATTTATTAATATAAGGACACTGTTGATAAATTTACACACTTAATTTATCTATTTTCCCCAAATTTAAGCAATAATCAATTAATTAATAAATTAATAGTCTATTGTATAATCAAATTATTTTTATAGTTTGAATTTATTGAGAATTAACTTGAAAACTCCCATTTCTATAGTATGAAGTGAGGATTAATAAAGATTTGGTTTGTTAAATAAGTAGTATATATATACATATATACGTATATATACATATATATTGTTATAAAATTCCAGATAGATACAACCGTTGGCAATTATACATGATATTTTTCTTTAGCACCCCATCTTACTAACCGTTATGCTTATACGCTTATGTACTAACTGTAATAATAGTTTTAGGGATTAGGGAGGTTCAATTTAGAAGAAATGTACCCACATTTACGTAAAAGGATAGTATATAACCATTTTGAAAAAACCACCTTCAGTACACCCGAATGATATTCAAAACTCTACCTCTCCGTCATCAGCAGTTTAGTCTACTGCGATAATAGCGCAATAAATCATGCGGCTACCAACGTGAGTAGCTATAATAATTAAAATATAGAAGGGTTAATTCCATTCAGTCATAACTAATGTTGGTCCACCGTGGAAATATAGCCAGTTAACATTCTACTTTAATTGAATATATTTGCATGGCTAGTCATTAGAATGAACGAAGAAAAGTAACGGGATAAACTAGTAAAACTACAATGGTCCTAATGAAGACGGATCCGAATAAAAAAGATAAAATTATCGATAATTGAACTGCAATCAATTCTATATTAGAGAAAATAGATTATTGAGATAACTTATTAATTAATAGATGGTTGGAAACTGTTTCAAATCATATGATAGCAGAGAACTTATTCGATGGAAGTCATTGTGACTAAGTAGGGAATAGAAAAGACCCTCTCATTAAGATAACTTTCAAAAAGAGGACAACTCATTAATCAATAATTAACTAAAACGAGTTTATAACTTTAATGTTAACTATTGATATCAGCCAAACTGAATGTACAACAGTTATAACGAGTGGCCAGACGGGCTGAGGTCCTATAATATTACCAAAAAACACGAACCAATGAGTATCTAACGCCTCAAGGACACACAAAAGGTGAGAACAAGGTCTTAAGGTGGAGGTGTATGGAACGCTAGGAGAGGTGTTTTTGCAGTTTTTATAGCGAGACTTTATTTTGTCAAATAAAATAATGCTCTAGCAGAAATATAGAGTTTAGATTTGTTTACATGGTGATAGCAACATTTGTTGACTATCCGTCGAGGGTGTTTTGGAATTTAATGACAGCTCATCTAATGCCGTTATGCTATTGACAGATTTTTTATAAACTGTTGGTATATCCATGTGAATATAATTAAACTTTTAATGTTTCTACTGGAGCAAAATTTAATTTATTTGGTTAAAATATGTTAATATAAAAAGTGCAAAAACACATTTTCTCGCGATCCATATATTCCTACCTTAAAGGAGTAGTGCGAGACATACCAGTGATCCTCAGGTCTTTAATAAAATACACAGTTTGGTGGAACATTGTTTACGAACCCTCACTTTAAGACAAGCGATACAATAATTACACAATCTAAACTATAAAACCATTATCACACGACAGTGTGTGGACATTAGTTAGGTGTACATGCATGGGGCAAACGGTGACATCGTTGATAACAATTGACATTGTAAGAAAAAATATAATATCCCTTTTTGTAAAACCGTAAGAATACAAAATAAAGCATACCCACTTCAGTGGACGCATGGTATAAGGTGCTACTCTCTCAGTCGACTAGACTTCCAATGACGTAGAGATAGAGGTTTGAATCTTGGTCGGGTGTATTGAGGGTGGATCAACCAAAATTGTTTTTCACTTTCCCTCCACGCTGCTGTGGGTAACCTTCTTAATCCCTATAACCATTAGTGCAGTCATTACATAATCTTATAAAGTGAACGGGTAGTAAGACGCAGTGCTAAAAAAATAATAAAACCTAAATGAGATTAGTCCAGATAGCTGTATAATTTTCAGTAAATTTACTTTTGAATTAAGTATTTACGTGTCATAAATCACGACCAGTTCCACTTAAGAGGTTTTTATTAGTGGTGTTTATTGTTTATCAAGGGGAATTCTAGCAGACCCTCTCAAACTATACTACTCCTTAAATTAAGGAATATGTATCGTTAAATTTCTTAACCTGTAGTATTAGCCTTTCTTTCTCTATCAAGGGAAATTCAAGTGCTTTACCATAAAATTCACTAATCTCATCCTGTAACATTCCTTATATTAGTGATTGTTTGCCACTAATACTCTGTACTTATAATCGAACGGGAACTATTTAAAAAAACACATTAAACTAAAATTATTTCACTGAATGGTTTTTTTTAAAACTATGTTAAGATTTACAGAGAAATGAAATATTTCAACATTTAATTTCATCTGTCGTTGGTCTACCAAATTGTATTTACCCAGCTAATATTGTGGCTTTACAGTATGATAAAGTAATTGGTTTTTCGTTTCGAATACACGATAAAGCCTGCAGAGGATCAGAACAAAAAAAACATTTCACGAATAAAAACAAACAAACATTATCATACTCTCAGTGAGGTTATTTTTGAACCACATCGGGGAAAAGGCCTGCATGCACTCTTCCCTCTGGGCTGGTCAACTAAACATTATTTCAACACCATTATATCCACGATCACGTGGTATAAGATGCCAAGCTTACACAAGATTGTATTATTGGATGGCTACACTGGTAGTGTAACAAACTTCCCACATTCTTACTTTTCATATTAAATAATTAATAAGATTGATGTTGAATGAACTATTAATAAACAACATTAATATTAATCATAACTATCCAGATGTTATTTGCCCTGCCAAATGTTTGCCTCTTACATCCTAGATTAAGGACAAATTTTTAAATATATTTTAAAATCTTTATCAAATTTAATACAGCTCATTTAATATACCTTATAAACATGTTTATTATTTTTTCTTCCGTCCTAATTAACTGGACAGTGATTATCATTAATCTTGAATCATAATATATACTCAGATGTATTTCAATCTGTGTACATAGGCTACGTAATACGCTCTAATTAATAAAACCATCTTCATGGCACACAAGCGAGCCATACTAACTGAGCGGCCGCCACCATTAGCAATGATAATGACAACATTTGAGAATAGAGGGTGTTATGTGGTCAACACAACGAGCCTTCAGGCCGTTAATCTCAGTTTTCTAAACCAGAACCACTACTTCTTTAATAAAGTAGCTTCTTATTTGTCTTCACGAGGCTGATTCTGACCACGTTCTAGACCCACTGCTTCACAGGTAAATTTTGGAAGCGCAGGGGATCGAACTTTGATCACAGAGGATAGCGCTAGTATGGAATTACTTCATTATATGATTCATATTAACGTAGTTGGAATTTTAATGCTTGGATTTCAGAATATGTCTTAACTCATCAAGCTACTCTTACATATTTCAGGTTAAGGCGGTCTAGGGGTAAGGTGTCAAGACTTCTTTGCTGGGGGTCCGGGGTTCAATCCCCGGCCTTGTCACAGATTTATCTTATTACCAAACCCTTTCTTCACCTCTGACAAAACGTGTATTAATAACAACTTGTGAATGTGTGGAATGCCATCCTCCACCGTGGTTCGGATCCCACGTTAAACTGTAGGTCCTCCATTTCATCTCACAATCACCCTACCATTACACATTAGCGTAAGTGCGTATAACCCAAACGGGTAGTAAAACGCGTTGCTATTAATAATCCAGGTTAATAGAAAATATTTTCTATATACATTCGTTCGCATTGGAACAAAATTTCTAGTAAGATGTAATTTCAACTAATTTCATTCAAACTTGTTCATACATCACCATTTGTTTGGAACAACATTAGGTTTAGTTGGTCTAAATTGTTTGAAAATTAAAAATATAGATTCTAACTTGCTGTGAGAAAGATAAAAAGGAAAGATAATATAAACTTATCAACTTGTACAATCTTTTGCTAAAAATTGTCATATTTTAAGTGTGAGAAAATAATATTTTAATATAAATTATTAGAAGTGAAAGCTGTTATGCCAAAATTAGAATATATTTATTTAAAAGGATTTCAAAAAATGCTTCTTCGACTCATAATTTTTGCAATATATATATTTTCATATATGGGCCTACTTCATTTGTGAAATTCTAACCACCCTCGTCAGAGACACTCATAATTTAGAAAAATTGTTAAGGTAGGGTTGTAGGGGACATAACTAAAATTGTAAAAAAGTGAAATAATGGTTAAAAATGCGAAAAACGTAAGAAATAATTTTAAAGTGGTAAAAAAGTTTTTAAAAAAAGTGTTGAAAGTAAATCTAATGATGATTTTAAAAATCCAGCTTGAAAGGCGATTGGCCCTTTTCATTTGTTGTGGTAATTCAGAGTCATAGGAACAAACGGGTATCTAAAAGAACTTGTACGCAACTTTATTTTTGGAAATGGTTTGTTCAAGAATAGAAGCATGTTGATTAAGTTATACTTTTTATAAACACACCTCCTCTATAATTCTAACAGTGATCAAATATCAACAATTTTGACATTTTTCATTATAAAACTGCCATCTGCATAGCAAAAAATAAGAAAATGAAACACCTAATAAACATTGATGTATTGTATTAGAAGAGGTGTTGAAGTTATTATTATAAACATTTCACTCCTTCTCGAGAAAACTGATATTTCCAAACGTACGATTTTTCCGCAAGACCTGTTCGGTATCTAGCGCCATCTACTGTTTCTGTGATCCATCTGTTCTTGTTGGCGTGGAAGGATACTTTGGTCGGTTATGAAGCGACGCCACGCCTTTCACTCTCCCGCCCACCATCCCACAAAATAGGTTTTAGACTTGCATTCGACAGGGCCAAGGGCCCTAAGTGCGAATATTCATGCACAGGAGCTGCCACAACCCGCACTACACAACTGTATAAAATGTAGTATTAAGTCTATCTCGCGGCGTTAATAGATATTCATTTTGGTTTTGGTTTTAATTAATTTAAAAAATCAATTCCGTCTTTGAGATGCATATCTTCGTGCGCAAGGGGTACTAGTTTTTAAATTTAAGACCTTTGCTTGAGGTAAATATTTCACAATGCTCATGACAGGCAGACAAACAAACTTTCTTTTATTAATATAAATTCTTATTTTATTATTAAATGTTTTAAATTTGCACTCTAATAGTCGAAACTTCTTCAATTCCATTTGATTTAAAATATTGAGGCAGATATAATTTTTTTTTTCTGACTGTGTCTTACTACCCGTTCAGTATATACTCAGATGTACTAATTATGCAAATATGTTGAGGATTAGGAAAGATGAATTGTAGAGGAAGTGTGTCAGTATTTGCCTGAACGTAGGGTGGAAAACCATTTAGGGAAAAGCTCAGTACACCCGACCGAGACTTGAGCTCCAATATTCCCGTCAGAGGCTTTCTAGTTTAAAGCAAGAATGCTTGATGCCTTAGATCATACCTCCACTGAAGTGGGAAACATTTAATAGGATCTAATAAGAATATATTGGTATATTTAACACAATATTATCCTATTGTATTTGAGAAAAAAGTATATACCAATGGTTAGTGCGAATATATTTGAGGAAAGTTTATATAATTTTCAATAAATAAACAATGATGTGTTATTATAGATTATAATTTACAAGTATGAGCAAGAATTTATCACATTACCCTGGAATTAATACATAACAATGAGCTAATCATACGATGCCGTTAATTTAATTAGTCACAAAATAACACTTTTTATTTTACCACTAGCAGAAATAAATTATTTGATGAGAAACTCACATCTTTTTATTAGTACCGCGTCTTACTACCCGTTCGGGATATACGCTTATGTTCAGTACTAATTACCCAAATGGTTTTAGGAATTTAGAAGTCTATATTTATAGAAAGCGTATAAACATTTTCTTGGAGGGAGAGTGGAAAACCATTTGGAAAAACCCACAGTACATCCGACCGAGATTTGAACCTCGATCTTCCCATCATCGTCGGTCTAGTCTACTGCGAGCGTAGCATGTTAGACAACGTGGCCTTCAAACCGCGTGAACCTAATGTACAGCTGGCTACTAAAAATAAGTTAATTATTCTCATATATTCATTTCATTAATTAACCGGTCTCTTGGTCTATTGGCCAGCACCCCTGGCTATTGATCCAGAGGTCCTGGGTTTGGTTATCAGTGGTACCATAAGTATTATTCCCGATAGGAGAACTATCCCTATGGTAACCATGATCTGGTTAGTTTGGTTTAGTTAGTTTTCCCACTATCCTTCATAATCACTATCATGACGTAATCTCATTACAGGTATGACGTGTAGACGGCCTCCAAGGTATACCCTGGGCAAAGTTTTACTCCCACAGGTAGGCTAAATGTTCACGTACTACGTAGACCAAACTCAATCTAAGTATTACATCTCTCACGGTCAAATATGCCATACGCTAAGAAAAAAAAATTATAATGAACAACAATAACTAACTGAACAAATTGTACAAAAGAATGGTTAATAATAAATAATACATAGCGTAATTTAATTATTATATCTTGTGTAGTTACAATATGTTTTTATCTGTATTAAAAATGTAATCATGACAAAATAATATATGCTCTAAATAACCGTGATTATACTTTACAATGAGATGTTGACTTGCTAGTTTAGGGGAAAAGTGTTCGCACAAGGATCCAATGTTTGCGTATTTTGTCATTTCAATCCCAGCCAGAGTCGACAGATTTTTCTTGAGCTATAAGAATCCGTGGCACAACTTCCTTCGGAGGGGAAGTAAAGCCGTTGGTCTCATGTTGATTGTGGCATGTAAAGGAACCCTGTTAGGTATGTGAAAACATTTTTACCGGCAAAATTGATAAACCCTTTACCTCACGCTTAGAGAAACTATATTGTGGTAATATAATCCGTAGGTTCAGAAAGTGCACGTTAAATATCTCTAATAAATATAAATGCCTGCGGTTAGATAGTTTCCTTTATTATATGTATGTAATATTGTTTATAAAATATATCTAAACACTTTAAAATTGAAATTGAAATAAAGAACATTAAACAATAAAATATATTTATTATGATTATTACTATATTATAACTTTTCACGTGTGGGGTGAAATTAATAGTTATAAGTTAATACAGTGTAATTTAGTTGATCATTATCAATCTTAAATATTAATTATTTGGTATGTGTTTTACTGTTAATTCGATAAATCAGGTTAATATTGATAATCACTGGATGCTATGTATAATAACCAGCACCCTCTGGTTAAAGTCTGAGTCATACGTGGCATCTGTTGCACGTAATAATTAAGGCCAATCGTTTATTGAGTGAGGATTTGTGGTATTATCTTGATTTGGAATCTGTTCGTTTAACCTAAACTAATCTAACCTAGCCTAGCCTTACCTAGCTAATATACCCTTCAGAATATTATAGTTTATCATTTAAACCAAACAATTTTTGTTGTTACGTAAAATAACAGGGTAAAATAATAATTTGGCTGTATTTAATTACAATAATCACCAATATTGGTTACTTTTGAAAATAGCCTGTCAATATGCAGAGTAACGAATTTATTACTTTAACGGTAAGATATATATATTCATTCCTTATTTGACTCTGGTATCCCTTTCCCTCTTGAAATATTGAATCACTTCTGAAAAATCTCCGTATTGCACCTGAAAGAGATTTAAACCTCTACCTTCTGGTCTGATCCAACCAGCCTATTGCAAAGTTGACGTCTTAAACCACCTGACCAGCAATGTAGGTTAAAGTAACATCTCACTATGTTTGTGTGAAGGGCATACATTTTTCACAAACAAAATGTGCCACACAATATTTTAAATATAAAATAATTTAGACCTTGCTTTACACTGCCTTGAGTTTAAAATAATTTGTATATACATATTTTAATAAAAAACTTCTTAAAAAAAGAAAACATCAATCTAACTGTAAAATGAGGCAAAATGATAATTATTTCATGGGTATTGGGAACCACAAGGTTGATAAATGTTATATAATAAAATATATATTTGTTTATTTTATATGTATGAGACTGATTATTGACGCGTGACTTCAAAAACAAGAAATATAGAAACCTCAAACTTTGCATTAGCACTTAATAATATCTTGGAATGTGCACTTCTGGTGCATTTTTTAATTCCTACGTTGCATGCCTGATGAATTATATATATTAGTGATTTGTTTGCTACCATATATAGTAGTGATTTTTTTGCTACTCTATAGTAGTGATTTGTTTACTACTATGTATATTAGTGATTTGTTTGCTACTATACATATTAGAGATTTGTTTGCCACTATATATATATATATATATATATATACATAAGTGAATTGTTTGCTAATATATATATATATATATAGTAAAGATTTTTTGCTACTATATATATTAGTGATTAGTTTGTTACTATGTATATTAGTGATTTGTTTGCTACTATACATATTAGAGATTTGTTTGCCACTATATATATCACTATATATATATATATATATATATATATTAGTGATTTGTTTGCTAGTATATATATATTAGTGACTTGTTTGCTAGTATATATATATTAGTGACTTGTTTGCTACTATACATATTAGTGATTTGTTTGCTTCTATACATATTAGTGATTTGTTTGCTTCTATACATATTAGTGATTTGTTTGCTAATATATATTAGTGATTTGTTTGATTCTATACTTATTAGAGATTTGTTTGCTACTATACATATTAGAGATTTGTTTGCTACTATATATAGTAGTGATTTGTTTGCTACTATATATATTAGTGATTTGTTTGCTACTATATATAGTAGTGATTTGTTTGCTACTATACATATTAGAGATTTGTTTGCTTCTATACATATTCGTGATTTGTTTGCTACCATATATATTAGTGATTTGTTTGCTTCTATACATATTAGTGATTGGTTTGCTAATATATATTAGTGATTTGTTTGCTTCTATACTTATTAGAGATTTGTTTGCTTCTATACATATTAGAGATTTGTTTGCTACTATATATATATTAGTGGTTTGTTTGCTACTATATATATATTAGTGATTTGTTTGCTACTATACATATTAGATATTTGTTTGCTACTATATATATTAGTGATTTGTTTGCTACTATATATATATATATATAGTAGTGATTTTTTTGCCACTATATATAGTAGAGATTTGTTTGCTACTCGAGCTACTCGAGTCACTTGCACCTAGTAGGGATGTACAATTTAACTTTCTCCCTTTAATGCAGTAGATTAAATAGCCAAGCTATTATAGCTATTGATTACGGCTATAGTCAAATCTGCCTTAAAATATGAGTAAAGAATGACTCTCGGCATGGGACGACTCCTAGATAGCTCAGTGGCTAGAGAATTGGTGTAGTGAACCAGAGGTAGCGGGTTCAACGCGTGTCCAGGAGTCATTTTTCCAATTTAAAGACTATTTAATGCTATAGTTAAAGTATGAATTCAACCTATTCAGTTTATTTATTGATATATTATCTTACTTCAAATCAATTACTAACTATCCGCTTCGGTGGCCGCGTGGTCCAAGACGCTACTCTCGCAATCGACTAGATAGATTGCATTTAATGGGGGATTGAGGTTCGAATCTTAGTTGGGTGTACTGCGAGAGGTTTTTACCAAATGGTTTTCCAGTCACGCAAATGCGGTTACACGTCATGTAAATATAACCTACTCACCCATAAAACCATTGAAGTAATTAGTATAAAGGGGTATAATAGCCCAAATGGTAGTAAAACGTGGTACTAAAAAAATATTATTTGACATTAATCTTTAAGTAATTTATATATAAGTATTAAAAAGTCTTTAGTATTTCATTGATTCTTAAATGGCCAGTATTATCCGTATCAATGGTCACGTTGATTAAATCTCTGGCTCACTGGTGAAGGTCTGAGCTTGAATCCCAGTCGGTGAATGGTCTATCTCTATATCCCCTCAACTATTCATGTTTATTTCCTATACATTTTACCTTCTTCACTCCACTTGTGTAATAAATGTGGACAACCTGGGTGGATAAGAGAACAAGATGTTGTTAAAACAACCAGAAAATATGAATTAATATTAAACTTATATCCTAATATTGGGTTTAAAGATTTTCTCTAAGACATCAACATAAATTGGAGCAAAGATGATAAAATATCATTGTTGTGATTGGATGTAATTTCAGAGATTCAATAAAAAGGGAAAAAATCTGTTCATATAACTTCATTTTATAACTTCTCCCAAGATAAAATCAACAAAGATATTCCAAACAATTTCCCATATAATGTTTTATATGATAAGCTTTAATATCATATCATCTTATATTGCTATATTATAAATATCAGGACTTAGCTTCGTCTCCCAAAAAGTTTTTTTTAGCACTCAACGCTTTTTAAAGAGACGAGTCATAAACATTTCAAGATTTTCTTAAATACTTATTATATTGTATTCATTATTATTACTTCAGTTTACATAGTGGTCTAACATTTAATTACTTGTATTATTAACTTAGAATAAAGTTTTAAATAAGATTAAATAGTAAAAACCTTCAAATTTATAAATAAAGGATACTCTTTAAGAATTATCAGTTTAAAGATTATCTACTAGTTCAGATTTTCATTCTAATGTCATTTTATTGACTATAAAGCTATGGTAAATGGGTTTAACTATCCTCTTCTATAAATTTACAGTTTACTGCTTATCACTTGGCCATTTTACCTGGACTATGATTATTTTCTACCAAAAATAAAGATATTAAAAGTTTATATTTCATTTTTGAGGTCTGGTCTTGAATAAAAAATAGATTATTTTCTACCAAAAATAAAGATATTAAAAGTTTATATTTCATCTTTGAGGTCTGGTCTTGATTAAAAAATAGATTAATAATAATTAGAGCTGACCAAGGTCATCGAGGAACTTTAATCGTATATAATCAAATTTATAGTGTAAACCTCACAGCTTATGCATTTATTATAATTTTTTATTGTTTACTTATTTCAATTGGAGGATTCGAATATTGATTAGTACCTAAAAATAATATGATCCTCTGATATAGCTTTTACACAAGTAATAATATAAGAATTAGAATTTGAACTCCATAATTAATCATAAGATTAACAAGTAGATTGGTTTGGAGTGGAAAATGTACAAAATTAATAGTTTATCTACCTCTTGCATCTAATATTGCTCAAACTGGAAGATATGTTTTATAGCAATACTTTAACTATATTTAGCCAGGCTACTCTCATTTCTAAGTGCGTTAATTTTTTCTCAAGAGTAATTAATATACTATCTGTTACTTTAAGACTTTAGAAAATTATATTGACAGAAGGAAAGTACGAATATTTAACATTTATTTAGTCAAAACGTATTTTTTTTAAACGTAGGTAGGTCAAGATGTCACAACATGATATTAATTGGCAAAGAACAAGAATAAAATATTTTTGTCATGCAAATCAATGTCATCAAAACATATAATAAGTTTCAATTCCAATAAGCATTAATGAGTCCCACTTCGGTGGCCGCATGGTCTAAGGCGCTACTCTCGCAATAGACTGGCTGCAGATGAAGGGGAGTTCAGGGGTTGATCCTGGTAGGGTGCAATTCCTCAAAATTCAACCTTCCTCATTCCCAAAACATTAGAGTAATTAGGGCATAGGCGTGTAGCCCGGACGGGTAGTAATAAGCGGTGCTAAAAACAAGTAAGAGAATTATACTAATGTAGGTTGCTTTTTTTTTTACTAAAACAACTCAGAACATATCATTTACGCTATTTGGTGGTTGTATGGGCTCTCTTACGATATGATTTCCACTGCCATAACAAATTGTTGAGGTCTCTAAAAAGGTTTTGAGATGAACATTTTCACAAAATGTATAAGCTATTGTTGGGATTTACTAAAGACCCTGTCATCTAGGAAAGCGGGAAAGTTGATTTATGTGCTTTTTCCGTTAGGGTAAGACGATTATTAAAACTTTCAGCGACAGCTGGCCCAGCTCTTACTCTCTCAAAATAACCATGATTAAACTCAGATGTAAAAAACATAAATACAAAAACATGCCCATATAAAGCTAATTTTGATACATTTACAGCCACTTTCCTCTTTAAGTTTAACTGTGAAAAATCTTAGTTGAATCGATAAAGAAAATACATTTCTCATAAACACTCTATACAAAACTATGTAAACAAGTATCTTTGAGTAATCACAGAAAAATCTAGCCCCCAAGGTCACCGAAAATAGAAAGTATAATATGCTTGAGTGTCGTAACAATTAGCAAGTTAGCAGAAATACCTGTTGACTCATATTTATTTACAGCACTAACATAAAATTTATGATGTGAATATATTAAATGTTCCATCTTGAACACAGTATAATTAATCTAATATGTTATGTGTTTGGCCGTCACCCTTAAACGTATAGCAGCCCAAAATAATAACAGAAAAAACTTTATCTTATTTAAATTCAGTGATATCCTTATGACACTCCGTTGTCAAGACACATAGTGGACTCAGAATATAAAAGAATTGACCAATTACAAATTATGTCACCTACAATGTTGACCCTATATACCTTATTTGCTTGTAGTGTAAAAGTACAAGGAAATAAATATAACACAAATGAACTTTGAGTTCAGTTAGTATTCAGTATAACTTTGCCACATTCTAGAAACCCTATCTAAAGAGCTCTTGACTAATTATATACTAATTAGGGCAAATATTTAATCTTTATTCCACCGTTTAGAACAGTATGAAGTATTTTTTTAAATTCCACAGAATTAATGAAATAGATATATTTCCTCTAAGTTAACACTTTTATATGTTTGAAATATAAAACACAATACTTGTGAGTTAGTTTAAGATTGAAATTTAAAGTTTCTTTATAAAATAAAATACTGTCAACAATGCAAACTTATATATATCTCTTTGAAAAGAATTAACCTCTTGTATGGTAAAAAAGATCCAATAATTCTATATGTTTATTTAAGGAGTTCAAAATGTATTATTTTATTTCATTTAGTTAAATGTTTAATATATTGTCAGATGCTCTGGATGAATTGTGATAAATTGAGCTGATATCACCAAAAATTCCTCTTTTAAGGGTTGAAGGTAATATTCCCTTCTGGAAGGTACTTAATATATTTTGGAAGCTACAAAAAATATGTACAGTACTTATATATATTAATATTATATATATTAAACTATAGTCAATTGAGGACTAAGCTCATTTCTACAGTCACTTTTAAAATTCAATACACAAATTTCACCCTAATTTAAGGTATTATTTCAAGCTAGAATGATCTATGCTTCCGTTTGAGCCCTTTTGAGGAATCCTAGGCTTATTTAAATATTTTCCAATTTCCTTTATTCTAAAACATATTCAAGATTTTTCTAAATCAGACAAAGATAATAAATAGCTATTAGTATCTTCCAACCAAACGACCGGCTGCTAGGCAGCCCATTCAACAAATAATAATTAAAATTAAGTATAATTTAAAACGATTTGGAATGAACCAATTTTTAAAATTAAAGTTATCAAATGTTTATAGAGTAAAGGTACTAAAATCATACCTTTCACATTAAGACTACCCACTAACACATAGCTTACGATACTTAATTCAGTAACCAGTCTTCACGATATATTATGGTGTAGGTAAAAGTATCGATATTTATTATAAATAATAACATTGGTTCCGAAAATCACAACTTGAAAAATGTATGGTTTCTTCATTCGAATAAAATAACTTATCTATGCATAAAAGATGGTGGAATTGGTGAGGCCAAATATAAATGGAAAATATAAGAATTTAAAAAAATACCATACCTAAGTGACTCTAAAATATAATATATTTAAAAGTAAAATAAAAGCTACTATAAATATCGTCACACTTATTATCATAAATGTTTTATATTCTAGTGAATAAAAAAAATATTTAATATTAATATCCCAAATAATGTTTTATAATTAATGTATAGTATCGTGAAACAGATTTAAACAAAACAAAAACGTCCCACACACTTCCCATTCAACCAGTTCTTATAATATTTCTCAACAATATATTATATTCTACCTTGTAGGCACATTCACACTGATTGAGTCTTTTGGTTTTGAAATTAGATTTAGGTGTCCCAAAACACAGAAAAAGGAAAGCTGAAGTGATTTCAAATCGGGCCAATCGGACAACACCGATAAAGATAAAATATCTTGTTTTATCATCCCGTCTTACTACATGTTCAGGTTAAACGCTTATGTATTAATTACGATATTGGCTCTATGTAGTAAAGAAAGGTTATATTTAGATTAAGTGTATCCGCATTTGAGTGTAGATAGAGTGAAAAACAATTTTGGAAATAAACACTATCAGTACACACAGCCATGATTAGAACCTAGATCATCCCATCCTCGGTAATTTAGTCTACTGCTAGAGTAGTTCCTTAGACAATGTGGCCACCAAACCAGGTATCTGTTTATTGGCTTAGAGATCATCACGTTACTACTCTCTGCCAATGTGTGAATCCACAGTAACACAAATACTCTTAAGTGAAACATATTTCTCACTGAAAGGGTTGACCAAAAGACTTAGAGAGGAACAAGAATATACAAAAGAAAGGAATAATAGAAGTAAAGAAAGGTTGTGAACAATAATAATAATTTGGCCCCTGAATTGATTCACCAGAGTCAGTCCGGCTGATGTAAATTCCTTTTGACAGGGCCAGGCTATCTAATTCTCCAAAAGTATCCAAAGGCACAAGCCACATGGAGAATCAATAATTGAGTTAAATTTAAGAAATGGTCTACACGGTAATTAATATAACATCAAGTAGTATTTATGTGAATAATATAACTTTCTTTAACCAGGCTTTTAAGTAAAAGATTTTTAACGTATCGGAAATTGATAAATTATTGGATTTATAGTTAAAATTTCTCTTATCATAATTTCTCCTTGGATATGAAGTTGGTAGTTTATTTTAGTAATCAAGTTTGAAATTAAAAATATAATGATAATAAATCATATTTATAGGAAATAATCGCTGTCCACTTAGTTTAAGAAGTAAGTATTTTAATGGATCTCAAAATATTAAAAAATACTTTTCACTTAGCTAAATATTTAAATTATAATCACTTGACTTGAGCTACTAAACAAACCAATTTTGATAGGATACAATGTTCAAACAAAATACACCCTATCCAGCCCTTCGTTACACTTCAAGGGGACTTTTCTTCTCCATAGCAGGTCTCTTACACACCTATAGAACAACTCTCCATAGCAGGTCTCTTACACACCTATAGAACAACTCTCCATAGCAGGTCTCTTACACACCTATAGAACAACTCTCCATAGCAGGTCTCTTACACACCTATAGAACAACTCTCCATAGCAGGTCTCTTACAAACCTATAGAACAACTCTCCATATCAGGTTTCTTACACACATATAGAACAACTCTCCATAGCAGGTCACTTACACACCTATAGAACAACTCTCCATATCAGTTTTCTTACACACATATAGAACTACTCTCCATAGCAGGTCACTTACACACCTATAGAACAACTCTCCATATCAGGTTTCTTACACACATATAGAACAACTCTCCATATCAGGTTTCTTACACACATATAGAACAACTCTACATATCAGGTTTCTTACACACATATAGAACAACTCTCCATAGCAGGTCTCTTACACACCTATAGAACAACTCTCCATAGCAGGTCTCTTACACACCTATAGAACAACTCTCCATATCAGGTTTCTTACACACATATAGAACAACTCTCCATAGCAGGTCTCTTACACACCCATATAACAACTCTCCCTGCAGTCCTATTCCCATTAGATCCTCTTTACTTCCACCTCTGGCTTCAGTCGCATTTCCAAGATATTTTACTGTGGCACCTACCTTGGCTTGAAAGCAGAGAACCTTCAGAAGGCTGAGTGCAGTGTTTTAAAGAGACGTTAGAAGAGACAAAGGAAAACATTGAGACCAAAGATGTTGGATGGTTGTAGATGGAAATAAGAAGGGTAAAACCGGATATATATATATATATATGTATATATATGTATATATATATATGTTCATGTGAGGAGAGGCAAAAAACAATTATGTATGGCTTTCAAAACAAAATAAATAGCCATTAGTGTTTTCTGATTTAGTCATACAGGCGTGTTTCACGTCTTAGCATTTAAATACAAGAGTTGATTATGGGCAAACTGGATATTCACTCGAGTAGCTCAGATACATTTTCAGATTTCAATCTTGGAAACTCTATGGAAGAAAGCTTGTAAAATTAATCGTATTTAATAGCAAATAAGTTGGTAATGGGCTTAATCAGGCCGAATAGCACCCAAATACCATATAAATGAGTGCGTTGATCCTTGGTATTAACAGAGCTCAACGCTTGAATAAATGCGGTTTAACTTAAAGAAAAGCAGTAGCAAAGAATGTTTTAGTTACGCAAAATAATAATGAAAAATTAATAATACTAAATTAAAATAAAGAAATAAATACCAAGCAGTAGTAGTTTTTACCTATTTATTTTGACGGTGCGTCTTGGATAACATTCGGGTTATACGCACACAATCTGTTTAAGAAAACATGCTGGAGAAAATTAAGGTTGAATATATAAGAAATGTATTCTAGTTTGCATGGAGGACTGGGGAAAATAATATGGGAAAACCACCTTCAGCTGGCCTACACCCACCGAAGATTTGAATCCCCGATCCATCCGTCATCAGCAGTCCAGTTTATTGCGAGAGTGACGCCTTAGGCCATTTGACCACCGAAGTGGATATTAGTAATAATAATAATAATAATAATACTATTAAGCACCGCGTCTTACTAACCGTTCGGGTTATACGCTTTAAGTACTAATTACTCTAATGGATTAGGAATTGGGAAGGTTAAATTAGAGGAAGTGAACCCACATTTGCGTGGAGGGAAGGTGGAAAACCATTTAGGAAAAACCACCCCCAGTTCCCCCGACCGAGATTCGAACCTCGATCTCCCCGTCCTTAGCAGTAGAGCTCAACATGACAAGCGCGTTAACCAACTACGTCACCGAGGCGGGTTGGATATTAGTAGTAGTTGTAATAAATTTCTCCATTGGTAGTTGAAGTCCAGTTTCAAACATATAGTAATAGTTCGGGATTAGATGTAATAATAGTGTAAATAATTTAATATTGCACGTTTGGGGAGGGATTAGCCAGTACTAACGTACCGTTGTCCAGGGGACGCCCAAATGTACTAATCGTACATACATACATACATACACACATACATACATACAATACATACATACATACATATATACATACATACATACATACATACATACATACAT